>SSNS01000041.1:1710384-1757144 GCA_006937985.1 Aphyosemion australe
CACCCATCCATCCATCCATCCATCCATCCATCCATCCATCCATCCATCCATCCACCCATCCATCCATCCATCCATCCATCCATCCATCCATCCACCCACCCATCCATCCATCCATCCATCCATCCGTCTATCCATCCATCCATCCATCCATCCACCCATCTATCCACCCACCCACCCGTCCGTCCGTCCGTCCGTCCGTCCGTCCGTCCGTCCGTCCGTCCGTCCATCCATCCGTCCATCCATCCATCCATCCATCCATCCATCCATCCATCCACCCATCCATCCATCCATCCATCCGGTAAAACGCCAGCATCACTGCAGACTCAGCATCAAGCCACCTATCGATCTCCCGATCCATCTTTCCCTCACTCGTGAACAAGACCCCGAGATACCTAAACTCTTCCACCTGAGGCAGGACCTGGAGAAGGCATTCCATCATTCTCCGACTCAGGACCATAGTCTCGGATTTAGAGGAGCTGATTCTCATCCCAGCTTCTTCACATGTGTGATTGTAGGATATTATTTAGTTAATTCCCAGGAGGTAGTCCTGTTATTTCTTTGTTTATTGGTCCTAAGAACACTAATTGTGATGTGGACAGTGTCACAAATGTCAAACCGACACCAGAGTCTTTCGTTCAGAAATAATTCTAAATCGGCTTCTCCAGAGTGACCGTGTTAAGCCACCAGAAAGATGCACATAAAAATGTAAATGTGCTAACAAATAACTTTCAGTAATATAAGTGACAGAGGGTCATGGGAAAGTTTACACTAAACATTTACATCAACGTTTACAAGTTTAGTTTCATGTACCAAGCTCCTTTGTTCATGGATGTTTAATTACTGTGGGGTTACACACATTTAGCTCCCTGTCCTCCACACACACCTCAGAGGCATCCAGCCTTTGAGCACCATGGGCACTACCTTTGTGGGTCCAACACAGAAAGGAAAGGAGTGTGTCAGCGTTTCAGCTGAGATCTAGAGCCAGGTTTGGCCTTCTGCCATCCGCTTGGTCTACTGAGCTTCTGCAGGGGCGGTGGGCAGAATGACACGGATGGTGAGTGAATCAGGACCTTGTTAGATGTGGGTGAGGTTACAAAGATGTACGAGGCATAAAGAGGAGGACATGAATGGGCATTTAGTAACGGTGTGACAAGCTCGGGAGCAGCCGGTTCATTCTGGTTGGTTTTGAGTCGAGCCCAGCAAACGGTGCCAAAATCGTTCGCTGTTGGTTTCACACAGTCTGGTTGGTGCTGTACTGGCACAGCGGACCAGCAGGTTTCAAACTTTTTTTTTTTTGCAAGGTAAGTAGAATAAAAAAGATTCAAACTCACATCAGATTCAAAATAAGAATAAAATAATTCACAGCAATATTGCACGTCCATAAGAAAGCATGCACACATTTTATTCTTAGCAGCCTTTGCAAACACGTTATAGTAAAATGTCACAGCAGGTTTTTGAATTGTTACCAGACACGATCTAATGTTAGCTTATGTGCTCTATCTTCCTGTTTCCCAACGTTTCAGCCACTGGGTGAAGTGAAATGAGAGTGATTGGGAAAGAGTCAGAGCCCGTAGATAAGATGCCAACTCTCTAAAAGGCCATCGCACGCTTTGGAATGCGGAGCCGCTCTGTTGTATGCTGCCCTGGTGAACGATGGCTTTATTTACTTCTGAGCAGACGCATGAACAGTAATTTTACCACACCTTGTGAATTACTAGAGTCTCATCCGGTTAAACCGGTTTGTGCTCTGATGCAAGCCATCTACAACCTTTAAAACACAAAAAGATAAAGACAACACTCTGGATGGCTGTGCAGGTATGTCTTTACTTGTCGTGGTGTTGTTTTCAGTCACAAGACTCAATAAATAAACAATGTTGTGCAATCAGTGAACTGCTGGTGTATAGGCCAGAGATCTAAAAGAAATGATTAGAAAACTTTAAACTACTTTTGATCCCATTTTGAAACAAAACATTGAGAATGACACCTCACGTGTAACTTATCTTTAAAGACCAAGTTCACTCGTTTTTTCAACACGTCTGCAGTTATTTCTAGTATAAATGAGTCAGTCTCTATGGGGAAAAAGCTCTGGCGCTCCTGTTTCAGGAAGTAGAAGAGAGGGGAGCAGAAGACGGCATAAATGACCTAAACTTGTATAGCGCCTTATAAAGTCAGAGGACTCCAAAGCGCTTTACACCACAGGTGTCAGGAGCTGGCTATACTGGATGGAACAGACACAAGCATGAGTTTAAATGTGGCATGTTGTATGACCCAAGCATGGAGTGGACTGACACTGGGTTTGAACAGACACGTAGTTAAGATAGGGGCCGCGACGCGCAGCTCGAAGGGAAGCGAGAGCGCGCTGCGGTTCCAGAACAAAGAAAAGCCACTTACTGGTAGTTGAATGTCTACATGACTGAAGCGCTGGATGCTCAAAACCCTCGGTAATCTCAGGAAACAAAGACTGAGCCCCCAACAGTAATTCTGACTTCCCGAAATAGGCCCAGGCTGGTCATGTGGGCAGGAAGTCCGGTGCGAGGCATGATGGGAAGTGGAGTCCTGAGGCTGGTTAGGTCTGAGGGGAATGACTGGTGGAATGAAAGCTGGTTCTGGAGTTCTGGGGCAGGTTTGGGTCTGAGGTGGAGGAGTTCTGGGGAGATCAGAACCGAGGTGGAGTTCGGGGAGCCAGGATCGTGACAACAGTAACTTACGTTTGATATAGCAGCTTTTGAGGAAAGTACCAATCCTGTTAAAGACACAGAGCGCTAGACAAAGCTATTAAACTGTCTCAATGGAAACTTCTAAATCCAACATGATTGTACATGAAAAAAGTTGATATCTGAGACATTTTTGATATTTTGTACCAGAACACGGATCCTTCTGACCTGCTGGTGTAACAGTGTCAACATAGCGAGGTCTCAAAGAAAACCCTTCAGGGCTCATTAAACATTTCCTGTTTCTTTTGCAACATAAAAAAAGAGATTAAACTGCTTCTTCCAGCAAACGGTATCAAACGTGGACTGTTGGTTAACGCTAGGCATCGCAGAGACGTCAAGGAGCGTTACGCAAAACCATCGCCAACTGCTTGACCACAAAGACCGTCTTTATGCTGGTGAAGTAAGAGCTTAACGGTATCAAGAGTAAACAAATGCAGGAACAATACCCGAGTGTTTCTAGTTTGTTCATCAGCACGTTGCCCTCAACTGGAGTTGTCTCTATCTACGTTAAGGTGGTTGATACGCTGTGAGGTTTAATATAAACTCCAGAAATCACAAGACTGCTTTGTGATCAGCTGATAAGACTGACTTGTTTTACCCGTCAGGGCTTGTATTGTTGGAGCTGATTGATTTATGCAACTACGATCAGTAAACTTCTCTTTTGAAAGGGCCCGACTTTCTGTGTTTGCTGACGTCTGATTTGCATGTTTTGTTGAATTTATCAGATTAATCATCTGGTGAATTTGTGTGGAATGAGAGGATTAAGAGGCCCTTTTCAGTGGAAACACTTAAAATTATATAACGTGAAACTCCTTCCATGTGAAATTCTGCTGATTGGGAATCACCTGACCTGTGGGTTTGTAACCCACAGGTCTAGGCATTTGTTTTCAACAAATCAGAAAGCTGTAACTCTGCCAAAGAACAGCTTTAGCCTTTAAATCGTTGCTTTGTTTCAGGTTGTCCCAGTTACGTAATACCTTCATACACGTTTGAATACTAATGCCATTAAGAAGGTGTAAATCTGTTTCTATTAGCAGAGGAAGGCTAAATAAAAATGATAGTGATGTGTGAGAACTGGAGTTGCTTTTGAGGAATAAATTAAACCTGTTGGTAAGCTTGAAGAAAAATCTGTCTGAAAATCTGAAGTGGACTTCTACAAATGCTTATCATCTTTCCTTTGTTGAAAGCTTCTCCAAAGTGGATTGATGCCATCTGAAAACAGTTCCAGTGTTCTAAACGTTGGTGTTTTTCTTAGATAAAAATGTACACAAGTCTTCATAAAGAATCAGTTATTATATATAAGGGTAAAAGTTACCAGAAGGAGCTAAATGTTAGCCTGTCAAGCCATCCATCCATCCATCCATCCATCCATCCATCCATCCATCCATCCATCCATCCATCCATCCATCCATCCATCCATTATTGTCCGCTTATCCAGGGGGCGGGTCCTGGGGGCAGCAGCATAAGCAACTTCCTTTACGTTTCCTCCCGGCTGGACGTGCCCAGAAAACCTCACCAGGGAGGCATCCTAACCAGATGCCCGAGCCACCTCAACTGGCTCCTCTAGATGTGGAGGAGCAGCGGCTCTACTCCGAGCCCCTCCTGGATGACCGAGGCTTCTCACCCTATCTCTAAGGGAGAGTCCAGACACCCTGCAGAGAAAACTCATTTTGGCCGCTTGTATCCGCGATCTTGTTCTTTCGGTCACTACCCAAAGCTCGTGACCATAGGTGAGGGTAGGAACGTAGATCGACCGATAAATGGAGAGCTTCGCCTTTCGGCTCAGCTCTGTCTTCACCACGACAGACCGGTACAACGCCTGCATCACTGCAGATGCAGCATCAATCCGTCTATCGATCTCCCACTCCACCCTTCCCTCACTCGTTAACAAGACCCCGAGAAGATATTCTACCCTCTTCCGTTAGCCTGTCAAGCCATCCTATAACAGCTCGCTCATAAGGGCGGGATCTATGTTTGTTTTTCAAACTGTCTCTGCATGCAATTGGACAGCGCTAGGACCAATCAGAGCAAGGAACAATGTGATGTACTCACCTCTACGGATGTCAGTCAACAAGGCAGTCCGCTATACACCATCGAAGAAGAAGCAAATACATCCTTTTTCGACATAAATGACTTAAGTACCTCTACCTGCTCATGTCACAAAGAAAAGCCCGAGTCTAAATGGTTCAAAGTTGATGCCAAAACCATTTCAAACAAGCGTTGTTCTGGAGCCGACGCCACCTTTGTTGTTTTTCTCTGTCGCAGTTCTAGCTTTAAGGAGGCTACAACGAAGCGTGGCTGGACCGATCTGCAGAGCAGAATCTTTTTGTTGCTGCTACTGTTGGTCTAGATTTCTAGGTTAGGGAAATGTTGCACATCTGGTGGAATTTCTTATAATTTCAGCTAAAATAACCTAAAATAAACGGCAGTGTAGAGGTTTATAAAACAACATTTGAGCTAACACTTTAGTCTTAGCTAACCATAGACTAGCCATTAGCCCATCAATCCTGAAGAATATCATTCCTATATTCAGAAAGCTTCCTACAAGATAGTTTTATATATATATATATATATATATATATATATATATATATATATATATATATATATATATATATATATATATATATTACACAGAAACACTTTTCAAAACACTTTACTGCCTAACAGATCTGATACTACGTATAAAACCCCATTTGCTCTCTTCTCTGTGACATCGTTTTCACAATTATGTTTGGCACTTTGTTTATTTTTTGAGAGTGCTGCTTATTTTTAATAGTAATAAATGTGTTAACATGCTTAGAGGCAGCTAGGTAAGGCATCTTGGAAGCAAGCCACTGTTATAAGCACTTGAGTAGGATTATTTGGATTTGTGCCTCACAGCTTTAGAGGGTCACAACAGAGGTTCAATTGAAGAGTGCTTCTGAGAAGAAAGTGGAAAACTGATTATTATTTGTATAAAAGCTGCAGAAGTCTTCGAACATGGTCCTAGAATAAAAGAGTATCAGTAAACTTGTATTAAATGTGTTTAGGCTTGGACAGCTCATGCATGTTGCATCACTAAAATGTTTAAAATGAAAGAATATTACAGCTCATTATGTAATTTAGGCCTCTGAGTTAACGTGTGTGGCAGTTATTCATGGAACATTTCATTGGGGCTGTCCCGCTTGTGTTCATGATGACTCTGCATATCGGTGTGTCACTGGAAGTTAAAATATCATAAACAATTTTCAGTTCATGTCATGTAACATTTAAAATGTTGGAAATTTAAATCTGCATCCTTGCAGCCAGTGGCGCCCCCAGAAAGGTTTCATAGGGGTGGCCATGGCGCCTGACAAAGATTTGGGGTGGAACATCAAATTGATCCTCATGGTAACTCAAAGTTTAGCATGTGGTGATGTAATAAGTGCTCCTTTATTCATTTTCATTAAAAAAATAAATAAATAACAATATGCATGCAAAACACTTTTAGAAAATTTTAGAAAAAAAAACATTTGAAAAAGTTTTTTTATATATTTTTTCAACATTTATTTTATAATTTTAGAACAGCTCAGTTCGCCTGTTGTTTCTTCACTAAAACAGCCACAAAAACTCTGGTGATTGAAACTTTTGTTTTGAAAATGGTGAGCAGCAGCGACATAAACATTTTTTTTAATTCTGATTATTTATTCATTAAAGTATAAATTTTATAGGGTTTTACATGTCTTCATTAAACAAAATAAATTTATGTTTGTGTGAACATTATTAACTTATTAAAAAACACTGGTCTTCCCTGGGGTGGCCAGTGGGCTGGCCATGGCCACCCCTGGCCACCCCTTGGGGGCACCACTGCTTACAGCGATCGTGAATATCACACAGAAACAGAATGCGTTGCAAATGCCTTTTCTTTAAATGTCATGTGTTTTTTATTCAGCAGCTTCGTCTCATGAGGTTTGGTCACCATTTTCATTCTTCTAAGATTGTCCTGAAGGAGTCATTGTGTTTTCCTGTAGCCTCCCCTTTCCCCCATCCACTCTGAAAACATATTTTTGTCTGTGTCTGATGGGATGTTTGGTGTTTCTATTTGGAGAACAATAAAACTTATTTCCTGTTAAAAGATTAAAAGGACTTCTAACCAAATCTCTGCACAAATCAGTAGTTTTTACCAGTAAAAGGGACCCAAGGAGCAAAAATCAAGACAGCATCAAGAAGATGATATCTTAATTTCCTGACAGAGAATTCATGCTGATGGTGCGGAGCTGGCTTTTATATCATCTTTAAAAAAAGTTATGGCTATTATGGTGAAAAGTTACCTTATATAAGAAAATCAGTAAACTGGACTGAATGTTCACTTTAATGGAATTTCACGTCCTGAGTAAGCACAAAGCATCAGTGGAAAACGAGTCCTCCAGCAGAACCAGGCTCGGGTGGGCTTAGAGAACTAATAATGAATTCAATTAAACAAACTAAACTTGTTTTAGAGGACTCTAATAAAGTGGTATTCATGCTGGTTTTCCAATATTTGTGGAATATTTCAAAGATGCCGTAAGTTTAGGAATTTACACAATCACCAAAGGAACTGGACCAGCAGCTTCAGCCATAACTCAGATGTGTTTTCATGTTGACTAGATAGAACTTTATGTGTGACTCAAGAAAACAGTGACAGCACAAGATGTTATCTGTGGATGTTTCAATGGAAATGAGAGAGCGTGCGTGCTTGCATTGACCAATCGTTCCTGACTGATTGGCTCTACTCTCTGGAGATTAGCCAAACGGACGGCCCAGTTTTACACCTAATGACACTGTGCTGCAGCAGCTCGGGTTTCAGACCTCACCTGAGGGTGTTAAATGTGGAAAAGTGGAAACACCATCTTAGACTGTGGGAAACATTCAGTTTGGAGTTGGAGCCCAGTTGGTTGACCTGGTGAAAATATTTTAGCTCACTGGGAAAAACAAAAGGGAAAGCATGATTGCAAAATGATTTTTGCAGAAGTCCAAAAGCAAGTTAAGGGGTTCTTCTGGCGTTTATTGGCTAAGCTGCTCGATCTTAACTCAAAACAAGCAGGTGATGAAAGTCAGCAGAGTTATTTCATCAGTCAGCAGTCTGTCCTGTCGTCATAGATATCTGCATCTGGAACAAACTCTACAATGCTGCTGTCCTCAGAACCACACGACCCAAATAACTGACTCTCGTTGGGTTTGTGCCTTCGCTCGGAGAGCAGTTGGTTTCCATGGTTTTGCGAGCAATGCCTCTAAAGAGTAAACCCTACATGGTTACAGTCCCATTCATGAAGAGGACCCTCCCCCTTCTTTAACAACCAGCACTTGTTTTATGACCCTGTTGGCCATTCACACCCATTCACTCCAATGGGTGAGCAACAGGTTTGCCTTTGGCCTTGGTCTGCAAGGATCGTCAGTGTTCAGCCAAGAGAAAACTACCAATCTGTAATGATTCACCACCAGTTAAAGCAATAAAGTTCCATTTTAAAAAACTCTGATCTGTTGTTTTGCACTTTTAAATCCAGTTTGGTCCTAAATTAAAGGATGACTAAAGTGAACTTGTCTTTTTGTTCCTATTTAAATGTCCCGTTGACTTAGAAACCGTTTAATACTTTTTCTTTTGAAACATGATCAGTTTGAGATGGAATGTTGCTCATGAAAATAGTCTTCAAACCCATCGCCTGCACTTGCCGCAGAAAGGAAGTAGATGAGAAAATGATCAGATCAGAAAAAGCCAGTCTACATCACAGAGAAAATAGGTATTCGTGGCCCCGCCCACCTTAGTTTGCGAACGTGGAAGGCTGTAAGGCAGGGGTGGGCAACTCCGGTCCTGGAGAGCCGCTATCCAGCACGTTTTAGAGGTTTCCCTGCTTCAACACGCCTGATTTTAATCAGCAGGTGATTAACAGGCAACAGCTGAATCAACTGTGTTGAAGCAAGGAAAAAACTAAAACATGCTGGATAGCGGCCCTCCAGGACCAGGGTTCCCTACCTTTGCTTTAAGGTGACTGTGGCAGAGGACCTAAAGCTGCAATGGCAAATTTGGAAAACACGTCATCTTAAAAATATTTTTCATGCCTCTTAACCTTCTGACATAGTATAGCTATAAATATATTGTGGAGATAAAAAATTAATAAAGTGCTTCCCTCGCATTTGTCTAAAAACCTCCGCCAATAACAAGGCTCAGACCAAAAGCAACTATTGGACCATCCAGTTGTCGGTCTCGCCGATCTGACTGGTGTTTAGCGCTCTCTCCTCTGGCAGTGTGGGTTTCCAGAAGAAACCTGAGGGGAGGGGTGAGTGTTTCATGATCGTGATTGTGTTCAAAACCTAGCTAGTTTGCAGATATACTATTGTAGCTTTAAGTGCCTGACCCAAAACTGGAGGGTCGCCGGTTCGTGCCCCTCTCACTCTGTCGCAGTCGTCGTGTCCTTGTGCAGGACATTTCACCCTCCTTGCCTGCTGGTGGTGGTCGGAGGGACCGGTGGTGCCTGTGTACGGCAGCTAAGCTTCTGTCAGTGCGCCCCAGGGCAGCTGTGGCTACATTGTAGCTTATTACCACTAGCGTGTGAATAGGTGAATGACTGTTTGTGTTGTAAAGCACCTTGGGGGGTTGTAGAACTCTAGATGGTGATATATATCCCATTAAGGCCATTTACTATTTTATCATGAATTTATTTTGCAGCCAGGAGAGAGCAGAGCGCGTTTCGGCTAGTAGAAGCTAGCTAACCATTAGCATTAGCGAATCCACAACATGGCAGAACGTGTTTGGGCTTGTGTTATTTTTGAAAATAACATCAAATGTTACCCAAGAAAGGAGAGCGAATAAAAACAGAAGAAGAGTTGCGTTGCTGTTAGCCAATCAGAGGAGAGATGTTTGCCTGTAATGAAAATTAATGAGTAAAACTCGTAATCCTGTCGTTTTCCACCCCCCCACTCCTTCAACTAATGCTGCGTTCAATCTACCTCAGAAGTTGGAACTCGGAACTAGGAATGACGTCACACCTGAGTTAACAGCGTTCTGGTTACCGTAGTCGGAGAAGTCGAAATTTCAATATGCTGGCGCCCTCGAAAACTGCTGTTTTGGTAGTTCTCAACGAACACAGACGACTACTAAACAACACTTTTAGTTTGTTCAGCTTAGAGATGCAAGCGCTACATGTATCATTGATTTTAAACGCACTCATATGTGTGTCTTGTAAAATAAACATTTCAACCAAAACTTACTGTTGTTCATACGGAGAGCTGCCATCTTGGATCTCGAGGTCGGAGTTCTGAAAAACTTCAGAGTTTCCGACTAGGAGGTCTGACTTTGCGGGGTGTTTTATTTGATTTTTCCTACTCGGAAGTCGGGATTTTCAAGTTCCGAGGACAAATCGAACACACCATAACTCCTACTTCCTGAATCAAGAGTGCCAGAGTTTCACAAGGCTTTTGTTTATACTAGAGACCACAGCAAATGTATTGAAAAATAAGTAAATGACACCTCTAAAGGTTATAATATGTTAATGAGGTCGTTTTTCATATAATAAAGCCAATAAATCTGATAACTACGATGCTTATCGGATCATTTTGTGCTGCTGGAGTGGAGACAGAGGAAGATGTCTCTTTTCTCCAAGTCAGAGGTCTGAGAACAGCAGGCTCCAGCCATGTACAGCTGTAACCTTCATGATGAAAGAAAGCCTTTGATGCATTTGTTTTGCTTGAGCACAACCCACTCTGTACAGATCAGGGAACCAATCTGTGTTCTGATAGATCCAAGCCCAGGCTCCTGGGACACTCTGTATTGAGTTTTCATATCTGATTTACGTAAAAGAGCTCCAGCAAAGACGCAAAGCGTGCCCCATGTGTGTCATAGCACAGCCTGCTGTTCCGCTTAAAGACCGAATCGTTTATCAAAGTTTTAATAAATATGCTGCACCCGGGGGTGCAAGAGTGGGTACAGCTTAATTTTATTATTAGAAATGCCATCTTATATTGAACTCTTGTTACCTTTTACTAGCTCTCACTCACCACCCATCAACTTGTTATTTATGTATACAAACTCCTTGTGACGCAAAACAAGATAAACACAAATTTTGGGGGAAAAAAGATTATAAATCCCTGAATGTTTGTAGTAAACATACGCTTCAGGTTATAACAGTAAAAAAGTTAATTGTGTTCACTTAAAACAATACTTGTGAAATCATGTGATTTTCCATAGAGGTGGCACGGAACTAGCTCAGTTTGCAGCTAAGAATATACAGTCGGTTTATTTTTGAGCACAGGAGTTCGTCAGGCATCCCAACACAGGAATAAGTTAATCTGGTCACCTTTCAAAATAAAACACCCCCTTGCAACTCTTGTAAATAACTACATGTCATCACTTAGCCAAAGTGATTTTAGCAATAAATGACAAAAAGAGTTTGGTAAATCTAAGAAACAAAAATAATAAATTATATGTTTCAGACCTGCATGCTTGCATTATTGCACTGTTTTTTTTATTTGATAAATTTACATATTTCAACTATTAATCTATGGGGTGCCATTTGTAAAGTCAAACAGTCATAACTTAAAAGCAATATTTTGGGTTATTTAGCCTATCGCGAGATAAAAAAATGAGAGTCAAAGTCATCATTTCACCATGTTATTCATACATTTATAAATGTTAATAAATATTTAGTTAGCAAGCTAAATATTTATTTTACAAACTAAATATTTAGGTCAGACCTAAATATTTTGTTTGTAAAATAAACATTTAATTTACTAACTAAATATTTAATTTGGAGTTAAATATTTAGTTTACAAACTAAATGTTTAGCTCCAAATTTTAATATTTATTTTCCAAAATAAATATTTAGATCCCAGCTAAATATTTATTTTGGGGCTAAACCTAAATAATGATTTAGCTCCAAAATAAATGTTTAGCTCCAAAATAAATATTCAGCGGGGATCTAAATATTTATTTTGGAAAATAAATATTTAATTTGGAGCTAAACATTTAGTTTGTAAACTAAACATTTAGCTCCAAATTAAATATTTTGTTAGTAAATTAAATTTTTATTTTACAAACTAAATATTTAGGTCTAAGCTAAATGTTTAGCTTGCTAACTAAATATTTACTTGGGAACTTTAACATTTTATAAATATAGAAATAACGGTGAAATTATGACTTTAAAAATGAACTCCCATTTTTTTCTCTCATGATAGGCTAAATAACCCAAAATATTGCTTTTAAGTGATGACTTACAAATGGCACCCCATAAAAATCAATTCCAGAAGGGAATTAAATAAATTCTCTAGGGAATATCCATGTTGTGATTTTTTTGCTTTGTATCACCTTCTAAATATGCGTTCACCACCTTAATATTCTTATTTTGAAACTTTTTCCATTTATATACCACCACTAGGGTCATCGGACATTTCGGTGCACATAAACAAACATTTAGAGAGGAGTTTTGGTGACAGTGAACGCTGACTCGTGAGACAGCAGCAGGGGAGCTTACGTGCCTGAGGGCACAGACCAGCTCCTGGGTGTTCTTATTGTGAGGCGGTGAATTTGAGCCGGCCAACGAGTCATGTGACAATTAGCCCTGACTATGTTGGGTGCATCTGAGCTTGTTGGTTTTACCAGCTTCAGGCGAAACAAACAAAGATATTAAACAAAAATATAAAAATTATTATCACACGTTGTAAACATCAACAATTTACCATTTTATGTATTGACAGAATTCTGTAAATTTATTCAACTGTGAAGATTAGTGAAAATTATTTTCGCTTTTGTGGTGTGAATCAATCAGACTACAAATGGCAACACACACACACACACACACACACACACACACACACACACACACACACACACACACACACGCAAATGAAGAAGTTTTACCTTTGATCAAAATATCTGAATTTTGGCAGTTTGGAAATTTTAAATCTATAAATGAAAAATAAATAATTAAAAAATATATAACATGAAAGGTTCTATAAATAAATGATAAAATATTAAATTTTAGTTATTGAAGAATAATGGTCTAATTTAATGTACAGTAATAAAATTCTATAGTTAATTCAACGGATTATTTCCTCAACCTGCAACTGAACCATTTATTTTATTATTTTAATTTATTTTTAAAGATGCCAAACTCTAATTTTTTCCTCCAGCTGCAGCCACCACACTATATATATCCTAGCATTCCTGGAAAGGATGTAAAGGGAACATTTGACTAATACCACATGTGCAGAATTTCCCATTAGTTTCTATATTCTGTATGTTTTTAATTCTGCAGAAGCTTTGTTCAGACAGGACAAACCTCCAGCTCCTTGTGACGGGCATCCTGCACGTTTGATTTACTGTACAATACCGTCATTCAGAACCTTCGCGCATTGTTCATGAAAAAACACTCTGTCTGTTTTCGTTGGCGTTTCAAAGGATTTTCACTTTAAAATAAAACAATAGCAAACAGTTTAGAGTGTGTTATATTATCTTTGTTTTCTCCTATTTGCAGCTTTGTGAATTCAGACGTTCTTCCTCTTTGGTAATCGGCATTATTTTCTTTTACTGTCAACATGCATCAGTTGGAGACTGGCTATTTGCATCAAACAAGCCTCATTTTTGCTTTTGCAAATTAGCTGCAGCAAATACATTTGTTATATGTGTTGAGTAAAAAGCATTCCATTGGTTTTTCTTGCTCTAAACACAGTGTAGCACCAAATTTAACCAAGGTATGTCATTCTTGCTTCATTCTTATATATTGCACCTTTAAACATCATCATTTCTTCTTTTTGCAAAAACAGAAGAAAAAAGAAACACGGGAACCAGTTAGACCAATTCAACCTCTTACGCTCCCTTCTCCTCTGGCTTTCATGTGCTGGGAAAACATGTATTCCCTTTGATTCCTCAAATGTAATATTATTATTTAATTTCTTAACACGCTGGACACTTCCCAAAAACATCAAACAAAGGCTTGAGCACCGTTTCCATTTTTGTAATTTGTTTTTTCACGCCTATGATAATAAATAGTACAGATCACAACAAAGAGGTTAAACTCAGGGCAAACGCGCTATTTCATTCAAATAGTGAAAACTAATCATGATCCCTGAAGACAAACAGACAGATGGTGCATCCTGGGACCTGGGAAAAAAGTGACTCTAATTTATGAAGAGTTCATCTGTTCATGCACACGCACACACACACACGCACACACACACACACATGCACACCACTATTCCCAGATGAAGGGGCTGCAGGGATGAGCTGCCTGTCTGCTGCTGTCTGACCAGCATATACACAAGTTAGGAATCACAAATTAATAATTTGTTTCCCTTTTGCTTAAAAATGTATCCTCATGTGAGCTTTCATTTGAAACAGACATCAGAACGAGGCACGACCAAAATAAAACACACATGAAAATCAAAATTAATATCTAACAAGGAAAAAAGAACGATGAATATTAGCTGAAGAAGAACATCTGTTGCACTAGCTTGAATAAATAAGATGAATTTATGGTTTGAGTGAACATTAAAATTACTCATCAACACTGGTCTTCCCTGGGGGGGACAGCCTTGCGGGCGCCACTGGGATGTGGGAACTTTATCCTAACCTCATGGACACATAATAGTTAACAATATTGGAAACATTATTAAAGGGATTCTTTGTTTATTAATGCTTAAAAATGCACTAAGTAACGTTAATAAAGGGGCCCTTATTGTTACTATTTTACTTAGTTTGTTTAAAAATGATAAATAAATATGAAGTTAAATAGATTATTCTGTCCAATTCTTAATTAAATTATTTCCATGAATAGATCTGGTGAACATTTTATCAGGGATTAAACAAAATTCCCGTTAATTCCTTATAAAAACCTGAATGAAGGACTGGCTTTATTCTCACTAACCATTGGCAGAAAGGAGGACGGGCCTCTCCCTCCAACAACACGCCCCAAGATGTGCGTCATTTCTCGTATATATGCACTCATGTCTCGGATCCGTCTCCATCAAACCACACAGGTGATAACTCTCACCTCAGCTGAGGTCCTTATGATGGAGGATTTTACAACAACAACAAAAACACGTTAAACCGACGCGGGACAGAAGAAACGAAGCAGAATTCGAGCTGTCGGGCTGCTGAAGAGGGAGAAAACCGTTGAAACAAAACAAGAGAACAACAATTGACTTTGAGCGTCTTCAGAAGAAGAAAACCTCTTAAACTCGAACAGTTTCTGAACAGAAGCGTCAGGAGACCCCGAGGCAGTCTTCTCATCGCCGACGAGTCGCTGCTGTAAAATACGCGCAGACAAAGAAGGAAAAGCTCGCCGCCATGGACTCTGGAAAGGTAAATAAATTCATTTAATAGCACACTTCAGTCCGGTTCGACCTGTTTTACAACAGTGAGAATGAAGTTCAGTAAGTTCACAATAATTTAACCCACTAGACTCCATGTGGACCCAGCCGGGCGAAGCTGAAATGTCTTATTACGTGTTCGTAGCGCCTGAGGTGGAAAAGTGTCTTTAAAATGTGTTTTCTGCCTATTTTTCGTGTTTTTATAACCAGAATAACAAAATATTGACGTGAAAAATGTAGTTTGTCTTATATTTACCAATTAGTTCAAAGGGTTAAAGAAATAAAATAAGGGGTGCTTTTTAAAAAAATCTTAAAATATGTATTGCCTCGTGTTTTACGTCAGCGTGTGCCAGTTTGCGGTAAACGTGTTTCGTTTTTTTGTGTTTGCGGTGAGTGATGAAGAATGAGGAGGTTTTTCCTGAAGCCTGAGAAGGAGAGGCTACGTGACTGAAAGTTTGTCACCATGTCGGATGGTGACCATTCATTCAAACCTAAGAGACTACTCATCCTTTTCATAACCACGAATGGTGAATGTTCACAATTATCACTGTTTACTTGTAACGTAAAGTGCTAAAACATGCTAATAGCGCATAATTAGCTAGTTTTTAAACAAACTACTGCTATTACTGTAACAGCAGAATATATTCTGATGTTTCAGCCTAAGACTGTCTCAAATAACCTGTCTGACTCAATTATTCTGTTATTTCTGATTAATTGGGTGTAAAGTTGTTTAATTTACAACAGCTAAAGATAAAAATAATAATTAATAATAACACATCAGCCTTTCTTTTGTCCTAGTGATCAAAAATGTCAGCAAGTAGGAAAAAAAGCTCATTATTAGTCAAATTCTTATCTTTAAAATAAACTCATTGATCGTATCCAATGATAAATAACAGATTTAAACTTGCTTATAATTATAAGGCTTGTGTGTGTGTGTGTGTGTGTGTTAGAAACTTGCTTCTCAAACAATTAATCAAAATTCCTGAAACTTTGTCAACAACCACTCGATACACTATCAGCTTGTGTTTAAGGGTAAAAAACAAAATGCGTCAGATTGATGTGTAGTCGCGATTATCTAGTGCAGTTACTGGGTTTTTATTTAAGGATTATCCAGGAAATTAAACTTATCGGTTGCCAGATAGTGCCGTCTCCATCCATCCATCCTGCTGTGTCTTTGGTCACTGTTTGCTGGCATGCCATAGGACTTTTCAGTCAGTCATCTGTCTCTTTTCTATTGATGTTTCCATAGCTGTCTTTTTTTTTTGGCTTCGTGTCTGTGGGGGGCTTGCTGTGGACATGATGGCTCTCTCTGTTTCTACTTTCCACTGAGACGACGAAGCAGTAGTAGTTTATCTGCAGCGAGAGAAAAAGTCCAGCCTCAAGCTCCCCCGTCGTGTTTTGTTGCCGTCAGAGATGTTGAGCTGTTTGTGTCTGTGGACACGCTGCTCAACAGCACGTGCTCAGGATTTTCATACCTTTTTTAAGTTTAATGTTGATGACTTAGCTAAAGGGTGATTTCAGGTCAGGATCAGAGTTGCAGAGATGTAGCTATGTTGTTTAATTTTCAGTGTCTCTTGGTTACAGTAAGGTATGACGGCTCTGTTGATGTCACACAGAACACTTCAAGGAATTTACATTTGCAGACGTATGATTCCACACATTCCTTTTTTACATCGCTGCTCTAATTTTAACTTCTAACAAGAAACTGTGTCATTAGATGACTTAAACAACAGCCCCGTACTGATGTTGTAGTCAAGACTGCATTACCAAGACTGTTTATATCAAAGGAACTAATAAGTTTCGAGTTTGTCTCAAGTACTACACTACCCTGTATATTGTAATTCTGACTTAAAACACTCTCCAGAGAGGCCAGGAATCCACGTGAAATCAGACAACCATTAAATTCTTGGCAGCTGTAACACCAGCAGGTATTTTGTTTGGGAGTCGAGAGCCAACAACCATTACAGCACCCTAATTCCCCTTCACCCTCCGCCTCTCTTTGGACAGTCCTGCAGATTTACTGTCATCTGCATTAATGCCTCCATCAGTATGTTCATGTGTCTGTCGTCTGTATTGTAATAAGGCGAAATGAGGCTTTAATGGAGACGTGATAAGGAGGTATTAGACCTGAGCGGTAACAACTACACTTTCTGACTGGTAGGGAGTCACACACACTGTCTTCAGCTTCTTGTAAGGTCATTCAGCCATGCTGGGGTCACTCAAATCATATGATTGGTCGGTAGGCTGAGCAGCAGCAAAGATGGGACCCAATAGTGACTCCACAAATGTAAAACGCCACCTGCATGTAAATAGTAAGGGGTAGTAGTGCACACATTTGGGTTGAAAGGGTGACCTATAAATAGCTCAAGCATAGACAATCTGCCTCAGGTATTTTCACCCTCAGTTAGGTAAGCATTCCATCAGTGTGATGTCAACAAGCCAAACAACAAACATGATGCCTCGTTGGGTTTTAAGATGCTGCAGGAAGCTAAGTGCTCAGGAATCATGACAGATCAGATCCAAGCTCTTCCTTTAATAACTGATAATTGATGATCTCCTGTTTTATTGAACTACAGTGGCTTCTTTAACATTTATTTACTCTAGCTGATAAATCAGAATGTCTTGTCTTTAGTATTTTCCTTCTGTTTTACAATCTGATAGCATTCAAATCACTAATCTGCCAACGTTTGAATTTCCTTGTTTTGCTACAGTAATTTATGAGGGTTACACACATTCTCAACACCTTTAGTCAATTTTGTGCAATTTTATGCATTAAATGACCAAATTGTGACAATTATTTACATAAATGCTCTTTTTACCAGGTCTGTCACTATAGTAATAACGGTAATTTAAAGCTTAAATATGGATTATGACTGACCTGTCACTGGGGTCAAAACAAAAATCAGCCAACACGTTCCTTATAACTGAAAACAACTATAAATACATTTTATCTGTGACTGGTCGATGTGCCCCTGGCACCCATAGATAAGAACCTGAAACGGTTTCACTGGTCCTATATACTGCTGGTCTTATGTATCTATTAAATTTAATCTGTTTTTTATTATTTGAACATGTGGAATTAAAGGTAGACAATAAGCTGGAGGAGAAATCAAACGTTTCAGGGAACAGAAAGTTTTGAATTTGTGTTAAAATTTCTGCAAAATAGCACCAAAAAATACACGGAATAAATGATTTAGCTGCAGCAAACCAAAGAGTTGTGCACGTGCCGAGTGCTCAGATGTGGTTTTCATTCAGTTCCCTTTTCTTAAACTAAAATAAAACAACCAGTGATGCACCATATTTTCGTCAGTGAATTTACTGATAAATGCTGCAAAATAAAAACTCATCAACAAAAATGTGTAGAATAAAATGGCCTGGTTTCTTAACTGCCATGTCCTGCAGCTTCCACAGATGGATTAACGTAAATGCATTTATAATTCCTGCACCTAATATTTTATATCTGCTGCTATTGATCATATCAGCAATAATTACCAGTTTAGTCGTAGTTTTTATTGTGTAAACATGACATTGGATGAGCACGCTCCTGAGCCATAACTTCATTCACTTGAAGGATTTTGTTTATCACACGTGGAGCAGTCGAAAGACTAAACCACTGTGGAAAGTATCGTCAGAGCAGGATGTGCCGTCTGAAGGAGGAGGAGGAGGAGGACACATGCTGGACTCCTCACAGCTGCGTAAGCTGAGACTGGAGAGGTGACGTGAGGAGAGACGTGATCGTAGCGTGTGTGTGCCATGGCGAAGGAACCGAAACGAGCCACTTTACTACTCTGATCAGTTATTTTGTTATGTTTTTACTCATTTGAGGAGCGATTCGGGGAAACCCGTGAGTCTGGTGGTGACGAGTTAAGCAGAAACAGCTCCAAAACCACCTAAAGTTGTCAGAATTTGACTTAAGAGGGAGTTTTAATGACTTATTTGTTATGTTTATATTTTATGTAGATTATCTTCATATTTTCCACTTAAAAAAAAGGTTGAAGCACTTCGGGTTTTCCTGTTGACGACCTGTTTAATGGCTAAACCCCCTTTTTTCCTGAGTTAACTGACTCACATCCACGTGTTTTAAAGCCTCTACGTCACCTCTGAGCCGTCTGGCTCTGCTCGCTACAGCTTGGGTTACCTTTTCCTTCTTTGGCTGTCTGTGTGTAAGCATCAGGAGGATTTACTTAACTCAACAAAGAATGTCACTGACCTGGGAAAAGCTTCTTTCTTTTATGAAAGAGATGTTTTGTTGCAGAAGTGTGAGAAATGAAATGCTGTTTTTATTGGTGGTTGTGGTTGTCATCATGACCTAATTTGGTGAACCTCCTGCTCAGTTTTATTTCCTTATTGCGATTTATAGTCACATCAGTAGACGATGATCAGGCTGGCCTACGTGACTCTGAAAGAGAATACGATGGCTGAGTGTTGGTGTTTGCTCCTCTCTTCCAGATTCTCTTTGCTGATTTACCGGTTTGTTTTATTAACGAGGTCTCACCCTACCATCATTGTTTACTCCTAAAACGTTGGTTAGTTCGCTGCAGCCGTGACTTGGCAGAAATGTTCTGGTTGCTGCACCCTGCAGCACTCGTAAACATGCAAACAGGGAACATTTACATAGATGGAGCCATGCAGGGATTATTTGAAGGTCTTGTTCACCGAGGAACTGTGATAGTTGTTCATTTTGAAATACGACGTGATTGGTCAGGACGCTGCTTCCTTTCAAATTGTCAACAGCACCGCCATTCCCCTCTCAACAATAAAATAAGAGTGCCAAAGATATCTAGCGGCAGACACGGAGCAGATCGAAGAACGTCTCGTGAAAAAGGTCCGACATTATAAATGGTAAATGGCCTGTATTTGTATAGCGCCTTCTTAGGGTTCTACAACCCCCCAAGGCGCTTCACAACACATTCAGTCATCCACACACACACACTCACGCTGGTGGTGATGAGCTACAATGTAGCCACAGCTGCCCTGGGGCGCAGTGACAGAGGCGAGACCCACCACCAGCAGGCAAGGCGATCTAAGTGTCTTGCCCAAGGACACAACAGCAGCATTCTATGGGGGGGAGCCAGGATCGAACCTGCAAACTTCCGATTACGGGACAACCCGCTCTACCTCCTGAGCTACTGCTGAGCTAAACGTTTATACAACCAGGAGTGAAAAAGTACAAAAATACGCAGCAAACGTTTTATTCATGGACGGAAATGACGGGAAACGTGGATTTAGAGGTGGCGACTGGATGAAGAGGTGGAGGAGAAAGTGGGACAACTGTGTCTGAATTAGAGCTGGTCGATATGGCCTAAAATCAATATCACGGTATATTGAGGAGTTCACTACAATGGTGGCAGGATACCCCCAGAAAAGCACTACGCCCTCTGTTGTCCTGGTGGGAACTTGCTTTGCTGCACTCTCCAGGCAACTAGCCTTTCGCCGGCCCCGCCCCCAAAACGGCTATTGTCCAATCACACATCATAGCAACTGTTACGGTCCGACAACTTCAAACAAGATGATGAAGCTAAGCATTAGTCTCGATAGTAGTCGTGTCTCCTTCGTTGCATATTGTCAGAACCTCCTCATCAAGCTCAACCAGCAACAGCCAAGCATGAGTGCTCCCCGCCCGCGGCTGGGTGGAGCTCCGCCTCCCAGACTATTCAAAAGACTCACTCACCTCTCACTCGCTCAGTCATCATGTGTTCTTCATGCATGAGCTCCTCCTGGTCCATGTTCCGTCCTACCAGTCCTCGAGTAAACCTTACTCACGAACCAACCGACCTAACCCCACAGCCACGCCACTTGACTCCTCTAGGTCACACCGCAAATCCCCGCCACCGCTCCTCTGATCCACGCTTCCCCGTATGGTGCCTTCTTCCGGACTCCCAACTCCTTGTTCCCCGCTACGCTTCGCTCAGCAGAGCCGACACTAATATATCCCTCCACTGCATACTGTAACCCCTTTTGCCTCGATCTGGATGATATTGTGGAGGAATTGCTCCAAAATAATGTCACTGACACACATCTGTCTACTTCTTTCCATTGCGGCAATCTTCCGAGCTGGTCAGTGTTTGACCCACTTGTTTGTCGGACTTAGCAACAGTAACTAAGGGAGGCGGGGCTCGGTGAAAGGTCAATTGAAAAGTCTGAAGGGGAAACATCTCCGGCAATGCGTGTGCGACTCCACAACTGAGCTGACGGAGACGTATAAATTAGACTTTAGCCGCAGAAAGTAAATATATGGGAAAACAACTGGGTCAGAAAAATCCAGTTTGTTCTACGTCACATGGAAAATTAGTATTCGTAGCCCCGCCTACATTGGTTTGTCACCCCGGAAGGCTAGCAGCCAGGAAAGAGCAGAGTGCCTCTAGTAGGAGCTAACTGTTAGCAACTTCACAACACGTTCAGACTTGTTGTTATTTATGGAGACAAAACATCAACGTTGCATTTTTAACCCCAAGAAAGAAGAGTGAACAAAAGCAGCGGAAGAAGCTGTTAGCCAATCAGAGGCCAGATGTTTACATATCATGAATATTGATGAGCAAGACTCCAAATCTTGTCATTGTCTGCCCCCCCGACAAACGTCTACCTCCTGAAACAGGAGTGCCAGAGCTTTTTTTTCACATGGCATTCATTTATACTAGAGGCCACAGCAAGTTTGTTGAAATAAAAAGATGTTATGTTTTGAGAGAAACATTTTTCGAAGACTGTTGGGAATTTGCTGCAGTGACTTTGTGTTGTTTTGGAAAAGCATCCGACAGCTTCTGTTGCATTAAACATGACAGCTGTGGAACTGGAGAGCTGCGGCAGAAGAGGTGGATTTGTCGCCAGCGTCTGTTCCAACTTTATGATCGTAAAAAAAAAAGTGGGTGTAACTTCATTGTTTCTGCGCTGAGGAAGCACTGTATTATGTTGCTCTTCTTGTTTTTACCAGGAAACACAAATAATCTCACCTACTTTCCTCCTTTGGCTTTTGAGTCTGACTGAATAAACTTTACTGCTTATAAAGGTTGGGTTGTGCCTTTAACGAGAAGATTTCACAGACGTCTTTTGACGCTTTGCAGCTGGATTCAAACATCCACACGGAGGAAGCTTTGTAAACAAATACATCTATTCCCTAATGGGGTTTGGATTTAAAATAAACTGGTGCCGAGTTTTCCCAGAGCAGGGTTTCACTGATTTAGTTTGCAGAAAGTTTGAGTAGTTTGGTTCTTGTTCATCTCTTTTGCAGCAAATGTCCCTTTAAAGCACCACCCCCGTCCACAACAGTGAAAAGAGTCACTGTGTGTGTGTTTATGTTTGACGCCTAAACAGTCTTGTTATGAACTTGTTGACCCACAGAAACATGAAACCCCATTGGCTCAGAAAGGGAGAGTGGGTCTTACAGAGTACAGATCTGTGGTGACCGCCTCCAAAAACTCCCACAGAACGTTTCTTCTGCTTCACCTTTCAGCTCTCCAGCCTCGTACCCCAGGCAGCAGAGGAACTCAGATCTCACAAACAAATCAGACTTACCTAACTTTCTTTTGTCAAATTTAAAAGTAGCCTCTGGCACGTTGGTAATCACTCAGAGAAGAGCACATAATCCTTTAGAATACTTTCTCATGACTGTCTTTTAATAAAACCTCCTGGGGTTTCTTCTTATATATCTCCTTTGTTTATTTGAATGTTAAATGAAAAATTCCAGATGTTAAACACGAAGCCTTAAGCAGGAGCTGCTTTGTGGAAAACATTCCTGGAGGAAAGAAAGGGCTTGTTGGAGCCACATTTACTATATTTATAAAAACTGTGGAGAAGTTAATGCTAAAGTCTCTTTTTAAACAGTTTAGCTTTTATTGCTCATCTGATGTTATGATTATTAAAAAGTGTAACATTCTAACGTTGCGTTGGGATTTTCCAGGTGTGCTTTGGTGCGTTAGCTATTTTCCTGTTTAGTATGTGTTTACATATTAGTCCTCACCAAAGTAAAGAGTATTCTTCCAGAAGTCTACTTTTAAATAATACATACAGGGAGGAGTAATCAAACCCTGATTCCACCAAACACAACATGGTCCACATTCAAAGATGGCTGACGACAGTAGAGCAGGTGGAGCCATAGACTTGAATACGTATGCGCCCCATTAAGCGCTGGAGAGCGTAATGGCGTCGCCACCATATTGGATGGGTCTCCTCACTGTCCAAAGTCAATGCAGAGTGAGCAACTGTTTTTGTGCAGCCTACAGTTGAAACAAATGGCGTACTATTGAAAACAGATCACGTGGGATTACTATTGACTTTTCTAGCCTACCTAATGGGATTTTATATTTTAATTTATTTTGTTTAATTGCACTGGGGGCGAATGGAGACCCATCTAAGATGGCGGCCGGCCACTACGACAGCTCTAATAGGCAGCGCCTATATATGTCTGTAGGTGGAGCTACCAGCTAGTAATGCTAGCACTAATTTAGCATCACTGGTGTATTGTTAGCTTAAAAGCTACAGCAGTAAGTCCAACAACTAAAGCTAGAATGGCAAATCTGCTAAACAAGCTAGCTTAAAACATTTTTCCATGACCCTTACGAACGTTCTAACATAGCATAGCTATAAATATTTTGTGGAGATAAAAAAAATGAAATTAATTAATGAAGTGTTCCTCTCGCATTTGTCTTAAAACCTCAGCCAATAACACGGCTTGGTCCAAAACCAACGACTGGACCATCAGGTTGTCAGTCTCACTGAACCGCTGTCAGAGAAGCAGAAACAGCCGGCTGCTACCACTTCAGCTTTAGGACAAACTACCGGAGTCCCAAAATGAAAAACACCATTTGAAATCGCGGAAACCAAAAGATGTTTGGAAGTAGAAATGGTGACTGGTGTTTAGCTCTCTCTCGTTTCCTCTGGCAATGCTGGTTCCGGCGAACGTGGGCCAGGGACGATATCAGACGCTAGGGGTGAGAGTTCTGTGACCATGTTTGTGTTTAAAAGCTAGCTTGTTTTGTAGATTTGCTGTCGGCAGCCATCTTTGAATTTTTAGCATGATGTGTTTGGTGAGCACTTTTATTGATAGACAAATAAAATAAAAAATCTTTTTGGTTGCTTTCTTACACCAGAGTTTAGCAGCTTCTAATTTATCCTCAAAAACTGTTGCAGGAATCCAAATCAGCTGCTGCTGTTGCTGCTTCACCAAAATGAATATTTGGGTTTGACGGATTTAGATTTCTGGTGAGGAATTTATCACCAGCAGCACAGAGCCTCGTTTCGGCCAACCGTCCAGAAGCTGGTTCTGGTGCAACGGCGTGAGGAACGAGTTGTCGGCAAACCCTGGGTGTCATAAATCCACACGTCCCTGATCGTGATGCATCATGTAAAATTGTTTACAAGCCTGAATGTGAATTCCACATCAGATTTCAATTGCCCAAAACCATTAAAAGATGGTTGTGATTAGCAGAAACTTGCAGGTCTTCCATGCTCAAATAAAACATTCATCTTAGTTAAAACAAAAAGTAAAAGCTTTCAGGTGACATGTAACCTTGTGATGGTCAGATCCTTTTGTTGCCAAAATAGGAAGAATGACAGGAACAAAGATTTGGTGTGAATCATGGGACAACTTTAATAATCCAGATGAGAGAGGACTGGTATGAAATATAAAAATAACATTTTTGCTGTTTGCTCAGCTCTAAAGCTAATTCAACACTCGTTGGCTGGCCTGTATGTAAAAATGTGTATTTTATAAAGCTGGTAAAGCAAAAACAAATCCTGGTTCCTTGTATAAGAACAGGAAATATAAAGTAAGTCACATACCCCACAGCTTTAATAACTTACTGGTATGAGGAAAAGTTTGACTGATCTCCTGGATTATTCTGAGCTCAGACTGAAAATGCGTTTTCTAATAACGCGGATGCAGACAGCCACGGTTTCACCTGCAGCAGGTTTGTTTCTGAGCAAAACCTGGAAACCATCCAAAGTTCAGCTCTTGATGTTTAATGGAAGGTTCATAAATAAAATAAAGAATTAAAAACACAATTAACAAGAACAAATGGACCTCCAAGTGGAACACCAGCAGCACAAACATGCTCGAGGTGAAAGTTCAGATTAGGCATGAGCCTAGTTTGTTCTGCTGGAGATCAGAATTGGCTAATTTCTGTCATCACCAGATTATTTCATTATGATTTAGTAAAGGTTCTTTCATCAACTGGGGAAAAATTTGGGATTTCTGAGTTTCATATTGATTAATTATTGCTCAAATCAACCGGTTCTTAGTACGAGAATTAGAAAGAAATTAGGGGTGGGAATTTAATTATGATTAATTAATTAGAAAAAAATAACGCGATAAAAAAAATTAAAGCATTTAACCCTTTAAGCCCGAGGGTCTCCCAATTGGAGGATGTTGAAGTTTAGCAGCAGAATCCATGCCCTAAATATGAATGTAGTCAAGCTGCACCTCTAAAGAAAGCTCAGAACCTTGGCTACAAGACCATGTAACTTTTGTATGTGCTCCAAACACAACTAGAACTACAATCAAATGAGTGATCAGAAATCCCTCTTCATGTGTTTCTGTCTCTAATGATGCTAAATCAAATCAACCCATTATTATTATTATTATTATTATTATTATTATTTTAAAGACAATACCATTATCAAAATGTACTTAAAATAGTATTGTACTTTTAGGTCTATCCTATTTTTGCCAGTGATATATATATATATATATATATTTTCTTCTCCTGTTCTGAATTGAATTGAAATTTTCCCCGAAATTAAAAGATTAGAAATTACAATAATAATGTCAATGACTATTGTTTAATTCTCTGTCTCATTTTTAATTTTAAAAAATTGCTTTCAGGGCAAATTTTCTTGAACGATTAAAATGATATTAATCAAGATTAATTAATTACAATGCCTCTAATTAGATTAATTTTTTTAATCGAGTCCCACCCCTAAAATAAATTAAAAAAATTCAGTCAGAAATTGACCTAGGAAAGGGCAATCGGTGCATCCTTTGATTCATTTTGAACGCTGATTCCGGTATTTCATGAATTTATGTTGACTTTAGCTTTGCATTTTTTCCTACATCAATGCAAACTCATCCTTTATTTCATGATGGCCACCATGGGACAAATAAACGATGATCTTTGCCTCCTCACTGACAACGAAACCCCTGCTTTGTGTCTCCTTGCAGCAAATAACGTTCCCACTGATGATGAGCGTCGGAGCAGCTGTGATTGGCTCTCTGCAGTTCGGATACAACTCAGGTGTCATCAACGCCCCGCAGAAGGTGAGTCGGACCGTTGGTTTGTCGAAGTGAAGCTCTGCATGTTTCTGCCTCTTCCATCACTCCTGTCGGCTTCGTTATTCTGCTACTTTCAGAGGAAACTGTTCGCCCTTTTGCCTGGTTGGAGATCAGCACAGACGGGGCAAGTTTGGGTTAGGAGAGGAGATAAAAATAGCTTCTTTCTGTAAGTCCAAGGACATTTCATGCAACAGACTGTGCAAAAGAGTGTCTGCGCCCAAAAATGGACGTGCTAAAGTGCTGGGAAATGACAACGAAGCTTCGCCGGTATAACCCCGTAGCGAAAGAATGAATAGATTTTTTTCATGCTTCAAGAGGAATTCATCTGCTTTAGGTTTTATTAGCAGTTATTGAAAAAAAAAATGTAATTTCCCTAGGAACGTCTCCATTTATTGTCTGTTTGCTTTGCGTTGGTCCGAACACGCCCTGTGGCGACACAGCTGCCTGTCAGCGTCGGCCGTGCGTTAGCAGGCAGGTCAGAGCCTCGGTGCGCCTGAACACCGACCCTCGCAGCGGTCCTCGCTCACAGGTTTTCACCCTGATGAGAAGAACTTTATTATCTCTAACCTGAACTAGAATATTTACCTCCCAGCTCCTTACAAAACAGAATTATGTAAAAGGAAAAAGCTGTTGAACATGCTATGTGGGTAGGTCAGGTAGGAATGTACAGATGACTGTATACTCGTGTGTATTTAGGTGTGTTTTTTTCCAGAAGCATGTTTTAGTCTAATCTCTATAGCTGTACTAGTATTGACAGGTAAACGCCTCACA
Source organism: Aphyosemion australe (assembly GCA_006937985.1). Classification (NCBI taxonomy): domain Eukaryota; kingdom Metazoa; phylum Chordata; class Actinopteri; order Cyprinodontiformes; family Nothobranchiidae; genus Aphyosemion; species Aphyosemion australe. Next base: position 1,737,433 of record SSNS01000041.1, read on the forward strand.
GTGGGATCAGAATGAGGAACCATTGTTAGGTAATGTCATGAAGCTTTAGTCTAAAAAGACGGTTCGTTTGGGTATTTTTACCCTGAGCTGAGCTGTTTAAGCTGGAAACTCTACATATAAAAGTAAAAGCTGCCGACTGGTTGCATGGAGGGTTTTTTTTTGTCAACTGAGTGATTTACTTTGAAAATATGTTCTGTTTCTAACCGGGCTTGTGAGAGCTTGTTCTGCTGTAATCCCACGCTGAGACTTTGAGGTCTGACTGATACCTCCTGCTCTCTCTAGGTCCGTTAAACCAATTCTGTGTAGGAAATGTAGTTTTGATTATCACCAATCTCTTCGGTTCTTGTTTGTGATAAAGGCTGCTGCCGCTGCTGCAGGCCTTGTACCGTGTCTCTGATTAGATACACTATTTCAAGGGCCTTGTTCTGTTCTGTCCCAGCCCCACCTCTCCTGTTGCATCTGGGTCTCATCAACACCTCCAAATAAGCCCGTCTGAGCTTTGTTTAAAGCTTTAAGCATATTCAATATTCTTCAATTTACTTTTGCTAAAACTGGAACTAAAACTAGTTCAGTTTATAGATTATTAATAATCCCCTTTTCATGCAAGTCTGGTCACCTGCCAGCAACCAACCGACAGCATGAATGGACAACTTTTGTTTCCCCCGAGCCAGCTGCTGCTTCTGACACGTGTGAGGAGGCATGTTGTCTCTAGGATTGTTTTAATAAATGAGAAAAGGGCATTTAAAGGTTTATTTGTGGGCTTTTTATGAGTTCAGTCCGGAAATTTAAAGTTAGCAAGAAAAATGCTTTAAAGAACTCACTCAGAACCCCATGTGGGTCTCTATTGCCCCTTTAAACACTCCAAACATTAAAAAAACACCCATCTGTTTTCTGTCGGTGTGTAGTTTTAGGAAATATGAGACTAAATCAAGCCGTTTGAAAAAGTCCCCATTTGTGATGTCACAAACGGAGAAATTAGAATAGAACCATCTCTGCTGCTGAAGGAGCAGCAGCTCTACTCCGAGCCCCTCTCGGATACCGGTGCGGGGGATGGGTGGGCGTGGCCAGGTCCAGCTTGTTTTCTTAAAGTGACAGAGCCCTGAAACGACTCATTCTGGAAGGTTCTGAAAAGAATAAAACTGCTGAAATCACTTTATGTGAGAGAGATTTATTGCAAAGAACTTCATGAACATGTTTTGAATCAACCATAGCGATTATAATAAAAAGTCATAATATGTACCCTTTAAACTTAAAAACTTCATGTTTAAATCATTTTTGCATCCTAGTGGCTTAAAAAACAGCTTTTAGGTTTAAGTAAATTATTAAAAATCTAACCAACACACCTGAAATGTTTACTTTTAAATATTTGAAGTAAATCTGGAGGTCCTCAGCTGAACTTAACGACTGCTTGTCAGAGTCAGAAATGCGCTCCTCTAAATAAACCCACCTTTAAAGGGTAGATGTGATGAGGTGAAGGTCGTGGGTACGGAGCGGTGTACGATAACATACTTGTGATATCACTGAGTTAGGTCTTGTGAGTGTAAGCTGATAGTGGACGTGACCCAGGCTGCGTGTGTCCCGCCACCAAAGGAAAGCCCTTGACAAGTGATAGTCACACTGCTTCCTGATCCTCCTCGCCCGCTCTGAGCTCCGAACATTAAGATCTCTGGCACGAGTGCCAGGAGTTATGAAACACAGTCACACGACAGAGCTGTTGGGGTGATTTGGGGTGACAGACTGGGTGGTGACCTTTCTGAGTCTTAAGCGGGGTGTGACTGTGACGTATTTCTGGATGCTTGTCAACAGAGTTGTGTGTGATGTGTTTCAGAGGGGGGAGGGGGCAGAAATAAGACACTTCCTGGTTTATACAGGAAGTGGCGGTGATTATAGAGGCTGTGCTGCCATCAGCTGGTCTCTGCGCTGCCAAAAATTGTGAATGAGGAAAACATAATAGCAGGTAATCTGATTCTGAGGCGCTTACGTAACCCTGATGATCGCATTACAACATAACGAGTTTAGGGAGGACCTCCTTTTTCTGGTGTTGAATCATGGCTGTTGGCTGGGTGCTGATGGAGGAGCATGAGGAGGACTAGAGTGAAGCAGAACATGTATGAGAGCGGTGAGGCGTGCTGTAGGAGTGACAGAGGTGGAGGAGGGACTCCATCAAGGATCGTCTCTAAGCCCTTCTTGTTTGCTTTGGTGTCTCCATTGACTGTCATGTTTGCAGATTACGTTTGGATTATAAGTACCTTAGAATCTATGGTAATCAAACTCTTTTTGTGATTTTTGGGCAGATTATTGAGAACTTCATGAATGAGACCTGGTATGAACGCTACCAGGAGCCCATCTCTAAAGGCGCCCTCACGGCCATCATGTCCCTCTTCGTCGCCGTCTTCTCCATCGGCGGCATCTTCGGTTCATTCTCCGTCGGACTCTTCGTCAACCGCTTGGGGAGGTTGGTAAATTTGAACATCCAGACGACTTGGGTTAGAATCGTGTAGCGTTGCACGTAAACACTCAGACTCATGACAGTTACTAGGAAGCAGTTTTTAAAATATTTGTGATTTGCAGGAGGAACTCTATGCTCGCGTCCAACGTCCTGGCCTTCATCGCCGCTGCCCTGATGGGTTTCACAAAGCTAGCCAGCTCCTGGGAGATGCTCATCATCGGTCGTTTTGTGATCGGCCTCTACTCCGGTCTGTCCACGGGCTTTGTCCCCATGTACGTGGGCGAGGTTTCCCCAACGTCCATGCGAGGCGCTCTGGGAACGCTGCACCAGCTGGGCATCGTCGTTGGGATCCTCATAGCACAGGTCAGCGATCAGCCGGATGCTTCTTTAGATTTTCCAACACGTTGATTCTCCTGGGAAGAAGGGTCGTCACGTCTCGTGTTGATTTCAGGTGTTTGGACTGGAGATGATCATGGGGAATGTCGACCTGTGGCCGCTGCTCCTGGCCTTCACCTTCATCCCCGCTGTGATACAGTGCGTCCTGCTGCCATTGTGTCCCGAGAGTCCCCGTTTCCTTCTTATCAACAAGAACGAAGAAAACAAAGCAAAGACGAGTGAGTTACAAACGGTTTTACTCCACAGAAAGCTGAAACGTTCGTCACAGACTCCAACAATCTTTTAGCGTTATTATTTTTATCATAATGCTGATACGTCGATTACATGATCTAAACAAACAAAAGGATGCAAATCAAACGTTTCTTCAGCAAAAGTCACAATCTGATGTGTTTTTTTAGTTCTTAAGAAGCTCAGAGGAACTACAGATGTGAGTGCGGACATGCAGGAGATGAAGGAGGAGAGTCGGCAGATGATGAGGGAGAAAAAGGTGACCATTCTGGAGCTCTTCCGTTCCCCCCTCTACCGCCAGCCCCTCCTCATCGCCGTCATCCTGCAGCTCTCCCAGCAGCTGTCTGGGATCAACGCTGTGAGTTTCAAGATGATTAAACTGATGTTCCATCTGACGGCTGGACTCATCCTAAACTGTCATGTTGCTGTTCAGGTGTTCTACTACTCCACGAGCATTTTTGAGAAAGCCGGAGTGGAGCAGCCGGTCTACGCCACGATCGGAACTGGCGTCGTGAACACAGCTTTCACCGTGGTTTCTGTAAGTTTTCACGTTGACATTATGCACACGTTTGTTCTATCCAATTAGAGATTGCCCTTACTGTCAACGTAATCAGAGAGATTTTGAGTTTTAGAGCAGTAAAACGTGCATTTTTTTGAGTTTTATGTGAGTCAAACACTCGAGAAAAACAAGGATCACATTTTCATGCAGCTTTTTAGTATTTCATGATCAATAAACAAGCTAAATGCAGTTTGCTTCTGTTTTAGCTGTTTGTTGTAGAACGTGCAGGACGCAGGTCCTTGCACCTCATCGGTCTGCTGGGAATGGCCGGATCCGCCGTCCTGCTGACCATCGCTCTGGCTCTGCTGGTAGGTGCAGCTCTAATAAAAAAAAATCTTTTCTAGCTAAACCTCATTTACTAAATTGGTTTTTAAATGTGTCATTTGTTCTGCAGGAGCAACTCAAGTGGATGTCTTATTTGAGCATCGTAGCCATTTTTGCCTTTGTGGCGTTCTTTGAGATAGGGCCGGGTCCCATTCCCTGGTTCATCGTGGCGGAGCTGTTCTCACAGGGCCCCAGGCCGTCGGCCATGGCCGTAGCTGGTTTTTCTAACTGGACTTCTAATTTCATAGTGGCAATGGGCTTCCAGTATTTAGAGGTGAGTAAAGGGAGTCGCGTAACCTTTAAGTAGCTTTGAAAAGATGCTTTTTTTACTAGAGAAAATATCGATACACTGAAATATCGCGATATTTCGTGTTGTGATACTGACTCAATATTTAAAAGTATTTTTATTGAACATTTACCGTATTTTTTGTGTGGTGTAACTCAAACTCCGACTGCTAGGTGGCAGCAGTTTTTACCGCTTTCATTCTGACGGATCTCGCGATAACACTGGATGTGTTTTGGAAGCGTCGGGCCTGAGCTTTTCTGCTAAATTCAGTCTTAAAAATTTTAAATATTATCTGACTAGATGTATCGCAATTTATCGCATCGTCTCCCCTGTTTTGCGATATATGTCGTAGGGCTGGGCGATAAATCGAAAATATATCGTTATCGAAATTTCTGACTCTAACCAATATAATATTTTCCATGTCAATAAAGTTGGTAATAATAAAATGAAAAGGTGTGTAGGTTGGCGACATTCATGTCTCTTTAAGAAGCTGTACCACCTCGAGTCACATGACAGCGTGACTCAACGTAATACACGTGACAGCCCCATTTTGTTTTTACGCATACATGCAGTCATCGTCCATTTATTGAGGTGAACTCCTCAATATATCGTGATATTGACTTTAGGCCATATCGCCCAGCCCTAATATATCGTATCGCCTACTTTTTGCTAAGTGTTTATAACTTTTTGCGTTTTTCTACAGGAGCTGTGCGGTCCCTACGTGTTTGTCATCTTCATCGTGCTGCTGCTCGTATTCTTCATCTTCACTTACTTCCGAGTGCCTGAGACAAGGGGTCGGACGTTTGACGACATCGCTGCCGGTTTCCGTCAAACGGCCGGCGGCGGAGCGGAGAAGCACTCGCCGGAGGAGCTGAACAGCCTTGGGGCCGACTCTCAGCTCTGAGCGGCCATTTGCGAACTCTGACAAACACTTTGGCAGCAGACCTGCTCTGGTCTGCTGATTAGACGGATCCACTGGTAGAACACTTTTTATTCTGTCACCACATTTCGGGCGCCGTCTTCAACATCTCCTGCTGCTTCTCTCTTAATCTGCAAAACACGAAAGAACTCACAGAAGAGGGGAGCTGAAGACGGATGTGGAGGGTTTTATAAATATTTAAAATGTGTTTTTAAAGAAGGAAAAGCTGCATCGACCCACCAGCTTGTACCGACCCTTTTCTATGACTATTTTACTGATTTGTTCATATTTGCGCTGTTACAATTCGCAGTTGTGCGTTTTTATCCACGTCTTTTTACTGTATCGACTTTAGGCTCAAACACTGTTGTTGTTCAACGTTTCTCCACCAGATGGAGCCCTTTCTTTGTAAAAGGCGCTCCAATTACAGGAAATGTTTTATTTAAACCTTTTATAATTGAGTATTCACGCTACAATTAGTTGGCTTTTTAGAGGATTTTCTCAAAATAGAGGCTTATTTTGTCAATTTTACAGAGATTTTCATAGACTCATTTGTTACATAAAAATATTTGATGAGGTCAGAGTGATAAAAACTGAGAAATTGATACTTCATTCCTGTATTTTTATATAATTCCATGTATATGAATTATATTACTGTTGCACTGGTGTTTTTAAACACGTCCGCCCCCGTACAACCAGCTGCCATCAAACCAAAAACCACATTCGTGAGCTTCTGCAGCAGCTCAGCCTCTCATTAGCGTGAAAGCTCCAGGCCAGCGTAGCCCGACCCAGGCTGGGCGCTCCTTGGAGCCACGGCTCGAGAGCTGCTCGCTGTTTCACGTGGACCACAGGGGATGAACTCTGTGTGCTTTTTGTCCTCTGTTACTCCCTCTCGGGTGTTTTAAATAAGAACTCCACGTCGCTGTCTGTCACTGCTGTATCTCTAATAATCCTGTCTTTCCATGTTTGTGGAAACTTCTATCGCAGCACTTTAATGTTTAGTCAGACGCTGAAGTTTTATTATTATATTTCACTCGTAACGTCACTACAGAGAGATTACACTGATGGAGTGATGGAGTATTTAGTGTTTTTAGGACAGAAAATGTGTCTTTTTTCGTATTTATCAGAGTCCTTTACTCAGAGGAGCACGCTGGCAGCGGAGGTCGATTTAGTTTGAAAATCATGATGCAACAAAAACTTTATCATTCCAAAGTTGTTTTTGTTTATTCACCTGGCGGACTAGTCGAAGGGCAGGGTTTGTGACCGAAAGCTTACACGCGTTGTCATAGCAACCAACTACCCACAGACTGATCTCTGAATATATATGATATATGAAACTGTATTCACATCCGGGCATTTGGGTTACGAGTTAGTAACTCCGTCTCCCAGGTTTGGTTGTCTGAAGATGCTGTAGCTCCTAAAACTCACATCAAATGTTAGCTTTTCCTTTTTTATTGTATATTATTTCACAGTTAATAAATTATTGATAAAGTCTTTTAGTTCCTTTTAGATTTTGAGGCTTTAATCCTATATTTTACATGTAAAGATTTATTAATGTATAATTTAGCACACAGATGTAACGTTTGTAGTAAAAATGGATGTGTGTGTGTGTGTGTGTGTGTGTTGGGTAAATACATAACTGTGATGGATGATGCTGTAAAATGAAAAAATGTTTTATTAAACTTTTAAAATGAAAGATCACACATTCATATCTGTTTGTGTTTGAAGTGGAACTTCATGTAAATGAGCTTTTATTTATAAATATTTATTCATAAATTAAGCACATAGAATAATTCTGAATATTCTTTACTGTCGTTTCATCCACAGGAGGTGAGAAAAGGGTCAGAACTTGAAATATTCAGCCTCAAGCCTGACCCACGTCAACGCGGGCTGCATTCCACTCATCCGCTGATGAGCAGATTGCCTCCAAGTGGAATGCAGCCCTTCTTGACTGGTTTAATCTCCTAAATGATCTCTGTGGATTAAGTGCATGTACTTTTACACCTTAGACCTTTCAGTCGTATGAATTCTACGGGGCAATTATGTTATCCTTTATCACCTTAGACCACCTGGGCTTCACCAGTCTAACAGCCTGATGCTTAGAAGGAAAGCGAGAGTTCATCAGATTCTCGTGCATGTAACCCTCAGGATTTTTGCACACGTCTGACCCTAATCACAGTCACTTTTATTCCAGCTGTAGGAACTGAAGTCATAGAAGATCCAAAACTTCTAATAGTTTTAAGCAGAATAGAAAAACGTGAGAAAAATAGAAGAAAATGCACATTTTAACACCTAGCATAACACTATATAACACATCCATCCATCCACTTTCATTCGCTTATCCGGAGTCGGGTCACGGGGGCAGCAGCCTAAGCAGAGAGGCCCAGACTTCCCTCTCCCCAGCCACTTGGGCCAGCTCCTCCGGGGTAATCCCAAGGCATTCCCTGGCCAGCTGAGAAACATAGTCTCTCCAACGTGTCCTGGGTCTCCCTTTAGGTCTCCTCTTGGTTGGACGTGCCTGGAAAACCTCACCATAGAGGTGTCCAGGAAGCATCCTAACTAGATGCCTGAGCCACCTCAACTGGCTCCTCTCGATGTGGAGGAGCAGCGGGTCTACTCTGAGCCCCTCCCGGATGACCGAGCTTCTCACCTTATCTCATCTTGCTGAGAAAACCAATTTCAGCTGCTTGTATGCATGATCTCGTTCTTTCACTACCCAGAGTGACCATAGGCGAGGGTAGGAACGTAGATCGAGCGGTAAATCGAGAGCTTACATGTACGATGGACAAATGCAGGCAGGCAGATAATTCTCATTATCAACTAAACATCCAAGTACAAAATATTTACTCATAACATTTAACTCTACAAAATAATAAGTGAATTCAATGTGAAAGCAGACATCTCCCTCTAGAGGTGTGCACAGGAAGTAAAGCGTCCTGGTCATGTGATCTTTCACCTGCCTTCCAGGAAATTCATACAGAGGAAACAATTTAGTTTTCATTTTTCTATGAGCTGCAAAAAAAAAAAAAAAAATTAACTAATTAAAGGCGTAATCTAACTATTTAGTAAAGCAAATTAATCAAATATCTCAGTTAATTTATGAACTTTTATATAAAAGAAGAAATCATATTTGGGACCAGATATGATTCCATTTCTTTTATTATCCTGGTGCTCAAAGACCTGCACACGTCTACCGCCCTCTGGTGGACAATCATAGCACTGCACCTGCTTATTGCAATTTATTTCCTTTTGAATAATAATAATAATAATAATAATAATAATAATAATAATAATAATAATAATAATAATAATAATAATAAATCATAAGCGGTATAATATAAATTTTTAAGTACTAAAAGTTCTTTCTGTAACACCTGTCACCTTGTAATTTATTTTAATTGATTAAAATTTGTTTATCAATTAAATTAAAACCTTTTTTTTATTTTCTGTAAAAAATGATTTGATTTTGACCTCCGTGACTGACCTGGAGACTCACGTCCTCCAGTCGTTTTTATCATTTTAACATGAGTCCAACCTCACTCAGAACCTGGTGTTCTACATTTTATCTGAAGGCTTTTCTCTTCACATCAGCAGCCTGTAAACGGTAATTATTATCCACTATCAGTGACCTTTAAGGTTTGCAGGAGAAAGGGAAGCATGGACAGCAGGGAGCAAAACACACAAATCACGTTTTTGTGTCCCGGTCTGTTTTCAAACGACGTTCAAGGCTGCAGAGAGCCACGAACAGAGAATCAGGAGGCCGTTTGGAGCATTTGGATGTGTTTGAACGGTGGAACAAAGGGTGCTTGGTGTCTCCTTCTGCTTTTAGGCTCTGACTTCAGAGTCCTGTTTTTAACATCCGTTGGTGGTTGCTTTATTTTTGTGAACAGGACAAGAGAGAAAAATGTGTGCAAACTTTAGCTATTGCAACACATTCATGTGTTTCTAGTGTGACCACTGGAGTGAGTGTGTTTGATTGCCTTCTTTTGTCCCCTAATTCTACAGCGAGCACCTGTGGAGCTTTTTGATAGAAATAGAGTCATTTTACCTCAACTTGCCGTTCTCACACCACTTTAGCTGCTTGGATAATTATGAAGTCATAAACTAACCCTGGAGCTTAGAGTGAACTCAACAGCTGATATTTTACACATTCGTTCTGTTCATAAACCCACAGAAAATCCCACGGGAAACAACTTGCAGCCATGCAATAACAGAAAAAGGTTTTAGTGATGATAAAACCTGAGGAATCTTAATGATTTAAAGAATCTGGGAGTTTGCTTGGAGAAGACCGAATGAAGAAGAAACTTTTTTATGATCATCTGCTGATTGCTTTCCTGCAGGAGGTTTGACCCCCATTTGCTCTGCAGACCAAACCCTCAGTGCTGCTTCTACACGGATCATCAAACAAGTGGACACGCCTGCTTGGACCTCCCCCTGGAGGAATAAACAGAGAAGTGTTGGGATAAAAAAAAGTGTGAAGATGTTTTAACTTGGAACATGTTTCAGATGGAAATGAAGCTCCTGCAGAGCCTCGCTTAGACTCTGAGGGTTTGTGCCAGGATGAAGCTAAAAAAAACCTGGCGCTCGTTTTATTCTGAAAGTTGTTGATCGTGACTAATTCAGTGCAGAGGCTGCCTGGTGCTGCTGCTGCCACAAAAATAGACACAAGGTTCATTTGAGATGCAACGACCCCAGCGAAGCTGCAGCTCTTAGAAGGTTTCAGACAGATTTAGTATCACCAGAAATGGAAATGCCTTCTATAAACGGAAAATTCCATTTTGGTTTTCTGTATCTGGGTGTTTTTTTTTATTTTTTCAAACGTGTCAAAAAGAAGAAAGACAAATTCACAAGGATGCATATCCATATCAAAGTGTTCCAAGAGGGAAGTAGGCTGAAGCAGAAGCTTTACAATAAGAGGAAATTTACTTCTAAATTATTTACTTTTATTTTGAAATCTTTTCAAAATCTTCCAGGGATCTTATCACAGATTTTTCAGTGTGGTTGACCACAGGAAGTCATTTTCTGAGCTGACAGCTCTGAGACTTTGTGAGTCATCAGTCTTTCTCACAGCCTGGAAAACAGTTCTTTCCCTTTTGGACCTGAGAATACATTTTCTGCTTTGTGACCATTGAAGGATGCCTCCAAACATTCTGTGTGCTTGGACTGATCTTCCTTTGATTTAGTCCTAAATACATTTTACTAACTCATTTTGTGCCTCATGCCTACAAATGCAGCAGCTTATTAATATTTCTGACAGCGACTCTCAGTTCAGAAGTTCAACTCCCACTTTAGCCTTTAGCTGCACATCTCCTCCTCGCTGCTGCATTTCTGTATCTGAGACTAGAACGAGAGCTCTGATTGGCTGAGATCCTTTCATCATAATGATCTGTGAGCTGGGCTCATAGTGATGTAACCTGAGTTTTATAGGAAGCATTCATTAAAGGTCAACTTTACTCAGATTTTTAATACATTTTCAGAGGTCTCTAGTTGGTATAAATGCCTTGTCAAAATTACTCTGGGGAAAAAAAGCTCCGGTGTGCCTGTTTTTCTTGCACCATCCATCATTCATCCACCTATCCATTCAAACATCCATCCATCCATCCATGAAGCAACAGGAAATCCAGACATCCTTCTAACCACCAAAATTCTCCAACTCTTCCTGGAAGATCCCAAAGTAGACTTGACTCCTCCTTATTCCTCTCAGGGTTGCCAAAGCTAATCATCTGTCTCCTTGTACTCCTCTCTTCTGCATCCTCCACCCTCACACCAACTAACGTCTCGTCCTCTTTTACCACATCCATAAATCCAAGGCATTCCAAAAGACTACATACAATCCATCCTGCAATTTTTAGGTCTTCCCCAGGGTCTTCTCCCAGAGGGACATGCCTGGGAATCCTCCAGAGGAAGGTGACCAGATTGCATCCAGATCAAATGCCTGGACAACCACAGCTGACTCTGCATGAGAAGCATCAGCAGCTCTTCTCATAGACAGTTTTATCGCTGAGGCTGAACCTGGGGACGCTACAGAGGAAGCTCATTATTCTTTGTGTCACGATCCAAACCTCAGGGCCGAAGGTGTGGGTTGGAATAAAGACAGAGCAGAAAATTGAGATTTTTCTCCAAAACTCCTCTGCATGAATCTAACTCCCAATCCAGAGGGAACATGTCACCTTATTCCAACATTTCTACTGAAGCCTAGAAGCTAAACGAGAGACATCCAGGATGGATTCTCCTGCCTCCGGTTAGGAGCGGAGCTCTCCTGGTGTTACTGTTGGTCCTGTTGTGCTCATTAGCTCAGTCCCTCTGGTGATCACAGCATCTGAGAGCTTTCCCTCCAACTTCACTAAGGATGTGGTCTTCTGTTTGGCTCTCAGCTACAAAACACTCTGTCCCCCACCTCCATCCATCCATCCATGTCACAAAGATGCAGAATTTAGAGGTGAAAAAAGGCTCTAAAGGTGTTAACTGAATTAAAAACAGGAGTGCTGGGAGTTTGAAAACAATACTAATACATTTAAAATATAAACTCAACAATAATTTATATTCAGCCCTGCAAGCTGAGCTGTCAAAGAACAAATTAGGATTGCCTTTAGATTAAAAAGTACATCTGCATTTTCCCTCTAGGGTGCAAAATCTGTTATTAAAACCTCAGCAATCATCTAATTGTGATGCAGTCAGTGCTGTTATAAATCAAAGTGTTATTTATTATACTGTGTGTGTGTGTGTGTGTGCTGTTCTTTAATAAAGTCAACAAAAATAAAACGAGGTTAATGAGGATTTTTTTGCCAGACATGTTTAAGATGACTTAATTAGAACACCTGATAGGTTGCATCAGTATGAGTTTCGCATGTTAATCTGCCTCTGTGAGGATGAAACACTTCACCAAACACACCCCTGGAATATTAAACAAACTCTCTGGCTCAGATAGGAAGTTTTTTTGGCTGTTAAATGATCGGATCAGGATGGAGCCGGGTTTAGCTCAGCGGGTGTCTGAGAATCACAGACACAAAGTTTGATCTACGACAAAAAAATAAATAAAAATTCTTCAGGCAAAACACCAAACCACAAACTGCAACTCCCCAAACTCCTAAACTTGCACCATCTGTCTCTTGTAAATTAATTGCTTGTAATTTATTTTGCTAATTACGCTTCACTGTAAGGGCTGGCATTTGAAAACCATGCAGTTTAACTTTGTCGGTGCAAATAAATAAGAGGAATAATCGTCCCTAGCAAGGTGTTTGATTAACTGTTACGGCCCGGCTCGTGGGACTGCAACATAAGGAGTAGGTCTGGACACATGGGGGGGGGGGGGGGGGGGGGGGGATATGTGAAATGTTTCCCATCTTAGTCGCTAATAAGTATTAACATAAACAGTTGAAAAATTACTACAATTCCAAAACAACCATTAATTTCCCTCCTCCAAATAAGCACCTCAAAGCACAATACTCATTGTCCAGTTGATGGCAGTATCACGGCATACAAATCTTATTAAATATGCTGCTTTAAACAATATAATCCCAAAAAATGAGAAGAAATAAACACAATTTACAGCAACAGCTATGATTTCAGCTTTGTATTAAACCAACAGCAAGTGTGTGTGAATCAGGAAGTGGCAGAGAGAGTGAAAATGAGATCTAGCTCCTTCTAGCATGCTAGCTAGTTGTTTTCCTTATCAGGGAGGCTGTCGGCCAGCGCCTCAGAGGCATTCAATTCACGAATGCTGATTGGCTTAAAATGATTCAGTTCTCCCTAGCAACCAAATGTGATAGGCTGTTTTTTCCAGCAACAGTAAGGGCTGTGATATACTTGCTGTTTAACCTCGCGTTGGCGCAGGCTGCGTCTTTGTTCATATACTTGCTGCCATAGACATGTATAAACACTAGATGGCAAAAGCAGGAGTCGGTAGCTAAACGGCGGCCATCTTACTTCAGACAGCAGACCCCCGCTCTCAATGGTAGCAGATGGAAGGTGAGTGAACAACTTAAACAAAAACACTCTTAACTCGATGAAATATTAATGAATTTACAAGCGGGTTGCATTATTACAAACCTTATAACGCATAGGCTTGAGATGACACACTTGCACATTTTTAAATTAACGGGCCAAATCAGTCATATTTCACAGCCACATATCTAGCGTTTATAACAAATCAAACTGTTTGAAAATCGGCTGAAAATTGAGCAAGTTATTTAAATAGTACATGCACCATTGACACCAATGTTACGAAAGGGGGCCGCTGCCTGAAGTAAGATGGCTGCCACCTTACTACGTCGTCGCACTCCATTGACGAACAGCGCGGGTGAGCCATCTAGTGTTTATATACATGTCTATACTTGCTGCTACACAGTGCTGCACTGCATGTAGTGCTGGAGTGTTCCACTAGGGGGAAAACGGCAGTACTCGGACCGGAGAGAGAGCTGGGGCAACCAAAACAAACATGGTGTCAATAAAAGAAATCAGTAACTGGTTAATTTTGAGATTACGGCAGAAAAAAGACAGCAGCGGTATCGTAGATGGTGTGAAAGACCTCAAAACCAGAGACGGAGTCACCATGGTGAGTGTGCCTTGCTTGTTTTGTCAACTCCACCTACGGGTTATTCGTATATTACAGCATTCGGGCGCATAGTGACGCGTTGCGTTAATTTTGGGGGACGCGCACAAATTATGCTATAAATCAATGCAAGCTACGCATGGCAGCCATTTTAAACACGCATACGCTTCGCTAAACAGCAAGTATATCACGGCCCTTACATGTACCCTATAGAGACAATACACAAAAAAAATGATCTAAATTATTTATAGGGAACTTATATCAAATGGACACCTTGGAGAGGAAATACCACCTATACCGGTAATTAAAAAATCCGAAAGTTAATGATTTGGTTTGTCTAACCCTCCTAGGTTCAGAACATCTTGTAAATGTTCAAGAAGACGACACAAATAAGTGGCGGAATGTGATAGGCCGTCACGCATTGTGATCAGGGTGGACTGAGAATCATTCTAATTCGTCCAAAGCTCATTGCTGGTCCAATCAATATGAACTTATATTTGCCCGCTGTAATTAGAATATTTTTTTGGGGGGGTCTATATATATTCTCAGGTTTTAGGCAGACAGTTGACGAACGCCGGTCATGTCGGACAGAAGTACTTCATTCCAACGGAGAGTCAGTGAAATCAGGGATAGGATGAATGCGCAATTCGGCCGCCTCCTAAATGAAAATGTCGACGAAGGAAAGACTTCTACAAAGTTTTGAAGCTTTCCGCCAACAAGAGGGGAGTGGATCACTGCGCAGGCAAAGATGTGGGACAGCCAGTCCTCGCCAGATCATGTTTAAGGTGTCTATGATGAGGAGTCCCACACTGACCCATTACAGATCTCACAGGGATGTCACTCCTGCTTGTCGGGTGGTCGTTCCTTTGAACCTCAGCCCCCAGCAATTTGTCCAGGCACTGAAGGACAAAGTTTCCGAGATGCCTACCCAGTTCCACTTCTGCAAAATGAATGGGCAGCAAATCTTTGTGCCAATAGAGGAAGAGACACCCAGAGACATTAAAAGCAGAAATTCTCTGGGTTACTCCAATTTATATATTCGTCTAAAGATTACAGAAGACACTGTGGGCTCAGCTGCCTGATTCTGAGACACCTTACCAGAGACATAACATCCAGGGGTCAGAGGTCGTCAGGGTTCTGCCCAACACCACCCCCGAGCAGTGGTGATGTCCAGGATCCAGAATTTAACAGAGAGGAGTTCTATGTTGACTCAGAATTATCTGATGTGGATGCTGGCCCCCACTGACCAAAATGACCAGAATGATGACTTGGACCTTGCCACACTGGTCAGACAGTTCCAGACTGATCACAGAGACTGCTGCGACTCCTCTGTTGTGATTGCTCGAGTGCCTGTGTGGCATTGTCCAAGTCGTATTTTGCTTGGAATAACGTTCCCAATATTGATGGCCGATGACTATGGCGACCCAAGGTGGGAATTTTTTCAATTGGTCATGATTGAGGTTCAGAATTCCCTGGGGATTTTTGAGGGGAAGCCTGGGAATTTGTTTTTTAACAACATCAAGCAGCTGCTTGCTAGTAACAAATTCTACACAGCAGGAAAACCGACTGCTTGGTCTGTGGCGCACAGGAAATCTGGCTATGCAAAAGTCGCAAAGGCTATAAAGATGGTAAAACTCACTATTTTCCAGCGACGGGAAATTTAGAAGAGAGGCTCAGAAACGTCAGAAAAAGGAGGACTCTTGGCTCCATTGGAACCGATCTTGCTCCAGAGCCACGCAGGGCATGCATACCAGGTAATACAATTGTGATGGTCATATATAGACTACCTGTACTTGGACTGAAACATGGTTCCGGCTGCGGCAATATCTTTAGTGATATCCATACCAGTAAAAATTATTTTCTCTTCACTTTGTACATTTCACTAGAATCAACTGGGCCAGAGGAGAGATGCCAACAGCAGAGAGAATGGCTAAAACACAACATGGAGCCCTTCACACAGATGAAGGACTACATGAAAGACACTGCTCTGTACAGAGCCCAATGGATCCGGTCAAACCATGCAAAGGACATTAAGGAGATTTTGGCCGAGTACCCTCGTCTCACCTGTCCAGGCATGGTATGAATCTACACATATTGCATACAATGATGACTATATGTCCTATTATTTGGATATTGCTTCTGCATGAAACTAGGGACTGCTGTTTCAATATATTCCAATGGAGCAAGTGGAAAATGTGCTGTTTAAATATGCATTTAAACAAAGTCCATAACTCCATACAGGAGTAAATGAACAGGTTGAAATTAACTGAAGCTAACCTTGTAAAATATTGGTTGCCACATTGACTAACAAATGTTTTGCAAATTTTTAGGTCTCACAGGACTTCATGGTGCTCCATGGTGAGGCAGCACCAAAGTTATTTGCATCTGGCAAAAGAGGATGGAAAACTGAAATTTCCCACAGAAGAGATGTCACATGTGCATTTGTTTTTTATTTTTGGCTGACAGACAGACACAAACCTCAACAGTGATATCTAATTGAATTGTTCGCCTACAGATGCCAGGGCAGAGTTGGCACTGAGGATCATTCCGTTCATGGTGCCACAAACCGCATATAAGATCAACAAGAAAACAATTCGCCATACTGCAGACGAGGCCCAGTCGACTTTTATTGATCTAAAGCCTGTAAGTACAATTTTTTCCCTCTTGGTCTCAATGTCACATCTCCTCGTGGGTTATTTGTGTACTTGTTTATAATTTGCTTTCAAGTCAACATTCACTTTAATTTGTCATTCTTTGTGCCTGTCTTAGGTGGGGATAAATATGGTGGAATATATCCAGCAGTTGGAGAAAAATGTCTACCCCTTTGTCCTGGCCCTTGGACAAAAAACAGTGTTGTTCACAAGCCTTTGTGATATTCAATGGTCCTGAAGAGACACTGCTTGGGGCAGTTGATGTCTGCTTTAAGACATTTTATGTCTATGACGTCAATTACCCCAAGCAGTGTGCTCCTTCATGGGAGTTCCTCCAAAATGTTGTATATGACATTGAAGGTTCACAGTCTAAACATGTCCGATTCCTAAAAACAGCTATAAAGAATACTAAAGTATGAGTGAGTGTGCAGCCCCCACAAGGCCTGGCAGAGCTGAAGGGTCACCTTGGGGACTGGATCGCAGGCTGTGGGATTCCAGATGTTTACACTGCCACACTGCAGGACCTTCCAATGATTAAGGGCAAGATTGTGTCTCATTTTGTCTTTCACTGGGTTGCCAGCATGATCCAGCAGCACATTGCTGGTATGGATTCAAGTGGTCGGTTCTGGCAAATGGTGAAAACAGTCTGGAAACAGTTCCTTTCTTTATTTACAAATACTGGACATAAACTTTCAAGGAACTGCTTCCAGAATCTAGGTCACCATTACCTGGAGTCCTGCAGGAAGCAACCGACGTGAAGAAGAAGAAGCCACCATTTTCCAGTGGGAATGGTGGCTTCTTGCCATTCAAGAGCAAGAGATGGAGCACACTTTTGAGGAGTTGTTGGTTTTCGTAATCAGCGCTGAGAGCTTGCCACTACTGGGATTCTCACAGTCCTGCAAAATTGAATTCAATGACCAGGAATGGGGCTGCGCCGCATCCCATATGCATCTACATGCAGCCTGTGCCTGTTTTTACCAAGGGGTGTCGCAGACAATGAACTATTTAAAGAACTGATGCACACTGCCTTAAAAGGATCACTTGGGATTGGAAAAGCCTAGGCTGCATTTGCATCAGATGTATGAATGCATTAAATGTTAATATTTGGATTTTGATGTAATCGGTTAGAAAATATCTTTTCACCTGTTCTTTAATTTATGTTATTATAGTTGGCAGAATGCCATAACCATCTATGACCAGTGCAGATTATTGTTATATATGTGTAACACTGGCAATAAACCTTTTTCTGTAAAATTAAAAAAAATAATAATTAGGGATGGGAATTTAACACGTTAATTATGATTAATTAATTAGAAAAAAATAACGCGTTAAAAAAAATTAACGCATTTAACCATTTAAGCCCGAGGGTCCCTCAATTGGGGGATGTTGAAGTTTAGCAGCAAAATACATGCCCTAAATATCACTATAGTCAAGCTGCACCGCTTTCGGGGCAAATTTTCTTGAACGATTAAAATGTGATTAATCAAGATTAATTAATTACAAAGCCTCTAATTAATTAGATTAATTTTTTAAATCGAGTCCCACCCCTAATAATAATAAATTAAGGTTTAGGTCTCCAACTGCTTGTCTCACCAAATTTGCGTCATCAAACCAGACACAGGGAAGAGGAAGTTTAGGAAGCTTCGAATCCTTCTTCCAGGATGACAGAGGGAACATGAAACATGGAGAAAACCACTATAAATCTGGTCTTGTGGTAAGTAGCAGCTACGCTGGGGAGAAGAGATTCTGTTGTGACATCATATATGCGACGTCTGATTTGTATTCATTTTAATTACGAATTTTTGCAATGCTAATAAATCTTAAATTATGTGACAAACATAGTCTAAACTCACATAATTACAACATAACAACAAAGCAGATTAGAAAATAGCTCTTTTAGCCCCGTTCACTTGCATTCATGTTTTCTTTGTTCGGGGACCAATGAGCCGACCGGAAAGGGGAGGATACGTCGTAGGCTACGTTCACACTGCAGGCAAAAGCGCATGAAATCCGATTTTTTTCCCCCACATGCGACCCATATTTATTTATTTAACATATATAAAGAGGATTAACCCCTTGAGATGATACATCTCGTTTTCAAGGGGGTCCTCTATAACATCAACACAGCAGTATACAAGACAGCAGATCAGAGAAAATAAACATTACAATTACAATTACAAACAGCGTTGCATCACTCACACACACACGCACACACACACAAACAAAATGGCCCACAATAGTCAAACCCACCCACCCAACACAAACCCCACCACAAACATGCTATAAAGACCTTAAACATTAGTAATGTTTAAAGCCACAATGTGTAATATTTTTACCTGTTTACTACCAAATTCTGTGTATCCAGTGCACAAACTTGTCCCTTTTCATTAATATTTCTCACCAACATCAATTCTAAATATTCCTCTCAGCTTCAAATTTTACATTTTTAATACATAAATTGTGGTCGACGCTCCATGGTCATCCTCCATCTTGAAATACGGTAGCTATTTAGGGACATGTGAGCTCCACGTTATGCATTTGCACTATGACTGTAACCTGAAAGAAACAGCAGAGGGCAGCAGAGGGCAGCAGTGCGCCGTGGAAGCATGGCGTCTGACAATTCAACTAAGAAGAGACGAGACTAGCTGTTACACTGTTGCTGGACTTTGTTAGTTTGAATAACAAACAATGAAATCAAAAGACACATCAAATATGTCAGGTCTTATTGATTTCCAACACTCAGCAGCCGCATATGATGAGAACCCCGCCCGCAACAGCTAGACACCAGCATCCAAGTGTTTTTATGACTCACCTCAGCTTTTTTTCTTCATAATAAAGCTCCCAATCCGGTCCCAACGTATCAGTTCCAAAGTCCTTCTTCAAGAAAGCTCCTTCTATTAAAGTCTCCTCTCTTACCGCAGCCTGCCGTGTCTCTCCCAACGGTGGTCCGCTAGCCGGTAGCCATGTTAGCATTAGTTACCGGTACTTTATTTCCACAGCGTGTCCCCGGCTCCAGCCAAACCTCATCGGCTATCCGATCGCTAAACAGCCAGTGGTTGATGTTAGCTCCATCTCGATCCTCACTGCGGCGCATACCGATCAGCTGATGGCTAACCGGCAGACTCTTGTTTACTCCGCTGCTCTGATCCACATGACACCGGACGCCACAGCTGATGCCACCCCTCCTCCGTGTGTGAATCGGTGACAGATAGCTATGCTAGCTTCCTTCAGGACTGGTAGGTTGATATAACAGCTAACAGCAGTGTTTCCCCTAGAAATGTTCACAGCCGTGATGTTTGTTGACTAAGGGGGGTGTAGGATAGCGCCGCCTCGTCGCGCGGGGGGAGGGGGT
>SSNS01000041.1:1768050-1910576 GCA_006937985.1 Aphyosemion australe
TTCTCCCTGGCCCTGCCTCCCACATGCCTCCATCTGAAAGGCTAGGTTATCCTGAGTTATCTCTGTAGTTATGCTGCTATAGGCTTAGACTGCTGGAGGACATACTGACCACTTTCCACACTCTGCTACTCTCTTCTACCACCACTCTCTAATTGCATTATTTCCTGTTATTCCAGCTGTTAACTTTATTTTCTCTCTAAGTGTTTTTCTCCCCAGAAGAAGCTACACTGGCGTTCTGCTGAGCTGTGGTGGCCTCATGGAGGGGGCCATCGGCTGGCACACTGCTGCCAACCACCTAACATTCTCCCTCTCCTGATATTACATCTTACTTTCTTTAACATAGAATGTGCTACTATTAGTTCACCTATTGAATTAATTATAGATTCACTCAGATAAAGACAATAAAGTTTCTCTTACTCTTACTAAATAGAACTTCTACTAAGAAATCACAGTGTAGCCATAGAAACACTACTTGATATATGTGGTGTGTGTGTGTGTGTGTGTGTGTGTGTGTGTGTGTGTGTGTGTGTGTGTGTGTGTGTGGGTGTGGGGTGTGCCTGTGCCTGCTCTGTCTTCTCAACCCCCAGTGAGCCGTAGCGGATGGCTGCTCATACTGAGCCAGGATCCTCTGGAGGTTTCTTCCTGTTAAAAGGGAGTTTTCCTTCCCACTGTCGCTAAATGCTTGCTTAGTATGAGGATTGTACCAACACAATGACACTAGTCAGTGTCTTGATGCAATCTGCTGGGTCCCTTATATAGGAAACTTTTTTACTGATTGGCTTATGAACTGAACTGTATTGAAATGTTTACTTTGTGAAGTGCCTTGAGACGACTCTTGTCGTAATTTGGCGCTATATAAATAAACTGAATTGAATTGAGAATTTAATATTCAAAATAAATTTAAGAATAGAGAAGCAAGGAACAATCTGAAACATTCATTTAAAGCTGCCATATGAAAAGCATGTTTATACCACTTTGTGGAGTGTTTTTTTATTTTCTGTTTGGGTTTTGTTGAAATTGCCAGAAAGACCTGAGCGAGGTCAGCTTCTAGGGGTGTAACAATATCCAAATCTCACCATACGATATTGTCACCATATGCAACTCATGATACAATATTTATTGCGATATTGTGGGGAGGCTCACGATAATAAGACTCACAACATGAAATACTTTGCCTGGAATCCTCTGTGCTGCGTTCACCGCTGTAGCCTCCATACTCCATGTTTGTTTTTCGTTGCTGTGTGGGCTGCACGCACTCCCATTGGCGAACTGGCCGATGACACAGAAGCAAAGGATCATGGTCTATGTAGTTTACTTTGCTATGCTCCGGTGGAGCAGACTGAAAAGTGTTATTTTTACCTCAAGACGTATACTGTACAATACCGTGACAAGACCACGACGATATTGTGGTCATTTTACTACGACGTTATTGCGATATTGCCAATATTGTTACAGCCTACTCATTTCACATCTAACTTTACTCTTAAATGCAGGATTTTATTTTTGTGATGCAACTATTTCTAAAAGCAGCAGTTTGACCTTCATGCACTCTGGAGCTCTGAAGTCATTCCTCATCCAGACACCAGCAGACCAGCAGTAGGAAACCATGACAAGGTGATGGACTACACCCAGAAGAATCATCTCTGAGAAGGTTAGGTTTGATCAGACAGTAATATCATGCTCTATCCTTCTGGCTTAGCAGCATAAAACCTTTTAATGTGACTCTAGTTACATAAATAGAACAAATCCAACCTGGAGCAACTCACTGTAAGACGAATAAACCACCTTGTCATGACCCTGCAAGAAGAATGTGACAAAAAGGATTTCAAAATAAGCCCTGAATAGTTTCAGAAAAGGTTACCAGACCCCCCCCCCCCCCCCCCCCCCCCCCCCCCCCCCCCCCCCCATCTCCCCATGCCAACTTGTAGCCAAACTACTTTTAGCAGAAACTGCATGGGATGAAAGTTTAGAACCAGAATAGCAGAGTACTCGCAAGATGAAAGTTTTTGTCTTTCTCCTCGTCCTTCTTCATCAGGACTTTAACAACCATGACATCACAGAACCTCTTTTCTGTAGAGGTAAGTTTGAGCACAAGGAAGTTAAAACCTTTTGAACAAGGATGTTTATTCAGTTGCGCAGCAGTCAGTTCAGGATTCCCATCCAACACTAATCAGTTTGCTTTATTGACCTAATTCAGAGTCGTGGTGTTTACCAGGCTTGGCTAATGAGGACAAATCTGTTAATTCAGAGAGAGAGATGAGTGGGCGTTTTCTGGTTCCACACGAGTCACGGCTCTCCTGTTAGAACATTATGTGCCACTCTGGAAGCTCCATGAGTAGACTCTGTGTAGGTCAGGACACTTGTGTGTTTGAGAGTGAGAGACATCGTGACCCAGGAGGATGGAGGGTGTCAAAAGATTAGTGGGGAATATTTCTCCTGCAGCCGTGCAGAGCTCCATCACTGCCTCAGGTGTGTGTGATTTCATATCTTTAGATGTTGGACGCAACCAGAATGAGGATAAATCAGTTTTTAAGAAATATCAAACTATCAAAGCAAATTAAAGACTCATTCTTCTCTTTATCCACGCCAGCATGTGTTTTGTTTTGACTTTATGAGTCACAGTTTGTTCAAAATCCAGTCAGAAGATGGTAAAGATGTGAGGAACGGACAAAAGAACCAATCAACAAATAGAACAGGGAGAACTAGATGAGAAAAGAACCAATCAGAGTCCGGAGCTGGCCACTGTTTGAACAAACTGCAGGTAACACTTGAACAATTTATGTCTAAAAGCAGAAAATATCCACGACTGAGAGGAAAAGCATTAAATGTGACCATCTGAAAAGTATTTGCTTGGTGAGTACACATCCGGGTTTTCCCCTGGTTTTAAAAGCGTGGTATTAGCGAACGTTCGTGGAGGTGGATGAGGGAGGAGGAGTGTGTTGCTGCAGCCAAACTGAACTGGTGGAGTGGTGCATAGATATCATATATATTGCTAGATGCCTTACCCGCACTGTTCGTCAATTGGACGAACGTCCCTACGCAGTGGCCATCTTACTTCAGACAGCGGCTCCCTTTCGTAACATTGGTGTCAATGGTGTATGTACTATTTAAATAACTATAACTTGCTTAATTTTCAACCAATTTTCAAACAGTTTGATTTGTTATAAATGCCAGAGATGTGGCTGTAAAATATGACTGATTTGGCTCGTTAATTTAAAAATGTGCAAGTATGTCGTCTCAAGCCTATGTGTTATAAGGTTTGTAATAATGCAACCCACTTGTAAATCCGTTAACATTTCATCGAGTTAAGAGTGTTTTTGTGTAAGCTGTTCACTCACCTTCCATCTGCTACCATTGAGAATGGAACGTAAGCTGTTCGAAGTAAAATGGCCGCCGTGTAGGATGCTGTCAACTCCCAGTTAAGGCATCTAGCAATATATATGATATCTATGGAGTGGTGCATCGGGTCATTTTTTAAATTTTTCGTGGAGCTGCTATGGCCAATGTTATCAGCGTTCGGTGATCTAGCTGTGTTTTTGAAAAAAAAAAAAACATTCAGGCGGTCCAGAAAAATGTTCAAGCGGCCCATCTTGGTAAATTAGTGCAGGGAAAACTCTAATAAATACACCTGAAACAATTCTTGCCTTTAGTTTACCTCCTCGCATTATTAGAGTAACACTTTTTAATGCGGTATGATTTTCTGTCATGTTTACATATATTATTGCACATTATTCCGATTTTTTTACTTTATTAATACTGAGAGACACAATTTCAAACTGTCATGTGCATTTAGGTATTTTCCATTAATTATTGTTATTAAAACAATAAAGAGTTTTATTGATCTAAAGTGTGAAATGTGAGTTTTTCATAGTTAACATTTCCTTTACAGAAGTGGAAAATTATTGCATCAGAAGAAAAATACAAAAGATTAAAACTAAATTAAAATTTCTTGTCAAAATTAACACTAGTTAGTGCTACAAGGCTATTTGTGTGTGTTGGTATAATAAGGCATGGCTTTCAGCTCCTCCCTGGGGGGGGCAGGGGCGGAGCTATAGCCATTAAAATTTCAAAATGTCCTCCTCTCCTTGATGACTTCACTCTATGAACCCCAGGTTTAATCTGTTTGAGACATTTCATAGGCTTGAGGTTTATTTACCTCCTGTCTTAGTTTTCTTCCTGCTGTCTGCAGAAACACAACCTAAGAATTGTTTTTTTTAAAGATGCTCTAACTTTATCACACATGATCCAGATATATGGGTGGATGCCAAAACACAGCACTCTATCTGCAGTCCGTCCAGAAATTTTATGCATCAGAATTCATGCAGGACAGCTAAATATCAGTCATTTTAAAGGTTTTTCAGGTTAACTAAACTATTTTGCAGCTCAGAGCAGCGTCCATATCACTCCACACACGTGAGCTGGCTTTTCTGTTCTGCTCCGTCGAAGTTGTGATCGATAAAACCCAGTTCAATCTTCACACCGGAGCAGTAAACTTTAGCATCGTTGTGGGGCGCCGGTGAACGAGAGAGCTTCCATCACTCCATCCAACTCCATCCCGATGATTGAAAGCTGAAACAAAGACAGCAGGTGGGAGGAATGAGGGAGAGCGTGGGTGGAAATGGAAAAGCTGGACGTGTGAATTGCTTTTTCAAATCATTCATTACGGTTCAATTCATAAACTGTTTGTTAAAAAGGATCGAAGAAACGACAAGTTTTTGGAAGTTTTATGTTTTCTGTTGGTGCAAATGTACAATAAATAAAGTCAGACCGTATTAATTCGGTTGAGTTTTCTCAGTTTCTGATTAAAACCTTGTCTGAAAGACTTTCGTGGTGCAAGTCACACAGCAGCCACAGTTTAAAGAATTTGGACAAAAACCTCGAAGCTCCTGGGAAATCTCTAGATTACCTCCCTGATCCATTTCTTCGGAATGGCTCTGGTTTCTGGGAATGCTTCCTGCGAGTCTGTTTTAAATAAGAGACAAATGTATCACCTCAGAACACCGCCGTCCCACCGGAGCCACGAAAAAACACGGAAGATGATGAAGAAAGCCTGCATCCTGCTTCCGTCTCTGATAGTTTTGTAGTTTGGGGTTTGAGACTCGATCTGCCCTTAATGATTTAACAGCATCAGATTTTCAGTGCAGCTGATTTACAGGAAGTTTGGAATGACTTTGTTTCTGTCAGTTGTGATGTTTTAAAACTCAGTTTTCCCTTTTTGTTGCATAACGGGAAGCACAGGACATTTTTTAAATGGAATTCTTTGTGTTTTTTTTCTGTTTCTGTCTAATTATCAAGTAAAATTTTACTAAACTGTAAAGTTTTTTTTTTCCTGTTTAAAAAATATCAAATATCCTGTTTTTTAAATCTCAGTTAATCAAATTAAATATGTGGAACTTCATTAATCTGATCCACAAATCCGTCCTTTAGTGGATTTGAGACGTTCCTGCGGTCACCTGAAGAATTTCTGTCTCCATGAATCCTCCGGCTCCGGACCGGAGCACGCTGAGCTAACCTACCCACGGCGGGAGTCCTCTGGGATCGAGGCTGGTGAAGTGGATGATGTGGAGGATGGGAATCCAGGACTAACTGTGGTGGAGATGCTGAATTATTCATGTTCCCCAGCTCTGCTCCTCTCTGCAGTGCGTCGACTCAGACCTCCATAACCGTGTGAATCAAACATCTTTCCTCTTCATTTCAAATGGGCTGGTTTTCTTAGGGATTCTACTGGAAACTAGACCCTGGTGAAGAAAAAGAACAATGAATCTATAAAGATGAACCTGTAATTTGCTCAAACGTGAGTTCACGAATAGCCCGGCAGCAGAAACAGATGCTGAGGGATCATTTACAAACACGGAGCTCTAAATTTGTCTGACTTCAGCTACCGTAGCGAGAACGGGTCGGCTTGGGGGAACTCTTGCTCTTGTTTCTTATCAGCTTTACTCTGAATGTCAAATTTCACTTTTCAACGGTGCTTCAGCTGTGCATGTGCAGCGGTTGGGCATGAGGCCGACTCATGAGAATTAGTTTTGCTCTTCATCATCAGTATTCACCAGAGTCCCGAGAACTACCTTATTAGAGGCTCCCCACGGGGCCCCGTCTGTGTGTCTGTGCTGTGCTGATGAATCCACGACGACTAGATGGATAAACGGGTGGAGCGACAGATCGACAGACAGGTAAATGATAAATAAGTGATGGAAGCTCATGTTTTTAACATTAATAAAAGTTTTAATGATTATGGCTCTTTGGCATTGTTAATATTATTTAATATTTCTTATTATGAAGCCTATTTTCTGAAAGTTTAAAAGGTGTAGTTGACTGAAAATCCATTTTTGAATTATTATATCTGATTATGAGTTTTTCATGCAGGCTGAACATGAAGACAGTATTTTTATGTTTATTTCTTAAAATGTGTATATATATTCAGCATTCTGAAATTTTCAGTAAGTGCTGTCATGAGATTACATTTTTTAGATTAATTAATTATGACCTGTAATTAATTAATTAATCTCTTTTTTAATCTCACCTACTAATGGCTGAGAAAAGCCCTCAATTTGATGCATTTTTATTTAAATTCATTACATTACTGTGGCAGACTAAAAGATTAATAATACATAACAAAAAAACTGGCTTTATAAAGTGATTTATTGTTTAACAGACTTCTAAACTTTCCTTTTACATCACCAAGGCAGAATATTACTGTGCTCTTTTGTCAGTCTCGAATAATTAAAAATAAAACATCAGGTCCATATAGAATAATCTAAGTTAACACATCAAGGAACGCTTTTTTTGAGCAATGCAAATAGTGATCACAGAACTTGTTACTAAAACATTTATCTAAAATTAAAATAGACCTGTAAGTTACAGTTACAACTGACAGTTTATCACATAACATGCTGAAAAGCATTAAGCACTCACTCTCTCACTTCTGACATGATAGTTAAATATAAATATAAATATAATTACATAAAATAAATAAAAATATTAAAATAAAAAATCCCAACAGGTAGGCTAGAAAAGTCCCAGTAAAGTTATAGATTAAAAATGAGATTAACGCGATAAAAAAAAAAAATAGTGCACTAAATGTGGCTGTAATTAATTAATCGCAATTAATGCAATAATTTGACACCCCTAATTTCTGTTGTGTTTTCCTGTTGTTCACTCTTTATTTTTTGCTCCTGTAATGAATGTAATTGCTGCCGTGACACCAAAACCTTCCTACTGAGGGACAATAAAGAGATTTTCTATTCTAGTCTATGTTTTCCTGTTTATTTCACCTTTAGATGAATTTGAGGAAAATGCTTTTGTGCAGCTAAGATTTTGGAAACAGGGTCCAAGTTCTCAGGTGCAGGACTACAGGCACCTGCAGTACCAGAAGCTAATTTGCCCTGCAAATGTGGCTCCATTTAAGGGAAAAACATTCATTTTAAAATATGCAGAAATGCTTGGAAGGGAAAACCTCTGCCTACTGTTTATAATGCATGACAGCCAGCAGCAGCTGAGCATCTGTTGTGTAACTGTATTATTTTAATGTGTTCTAATGAAGAGCACTTTACTCCAACCCTCAAACCTAAATATGGTCTCACTTCTGCAGCTACGAGCCCGAGGGCCTTCTCCAAATCAGTTTTTTTGGGATGTGATTGTGTCGCTGCGTGCTGCTTGGGGCTGCATACTGATGGTCCCCTTCTGTCCCCTGCAGCATGCAAAGACCTTCATGTTGTTTAGGAATAAACCGATTAGGATTCCAGGAATTCAAACATAAAATAGGATCTTAGTTTTTTCTCCTCCGTTTCTTTTTTGATGTCAGCAGGTCATCTCAGCCTCTTCTCTTATTACCATTAGCAATAAGATTATTCAACTTTTCTATCACATGAAGTGATCTTCTTGACCTTTCTGAGAAATAATTATGGAAATCTCTCACATGACTGAAGGAGATGCGTATACTTCACCTTAAAGCCACAATTTAATCATTTAATCTTGACATCTTCTAGTTTCACATGAAGACATTACTCAACTAAATCACATATAGTGAAAAAAAAACATTTAAAAAGGGTGAAACTAATTCAGTATAATATAGACGCTATCCAATTCCTTTTGTGTTGATCTGGTGGGTTAAATTATAACATGATCATTCTGAAATAATAATTTTTGTCATTAAAGGAGCAATATGTAAGAGTTGAACAGTGAAAGAAAACAGTTTAATGTCTCAAAGAATTGGCAGAGCATTTACGGAGGACAGAAAAGAAATGAAAAACTGCAAATGCAATAATGAGTTTGTGCAGGTTGAATGACAACCGAAATCTGTGCAAATCACAAAAAGCAGCAGAGGTGAAGGAATGCAAAAGAGATGATTTACTGGGTTTGTTGGGAGCCGTAGCGGTTGTAAAAAACAACAAATGAATAATCAACCAAATACAATATTTCTACATATTTCCTCTTGATCCCTTTGGTAACACTTTACAATAAGGGTCCCTCTATTAACATTACTTAGCGGATTATTAATCATTAATAAAACAAAGGCTCCTTTATTAACGTTCTTGATATTGTTAACTATTAAGTGTCCTTAAGGGTAGGACAAAGGGCCGAGGGGGCCTGCTAAGTAGTGAATTACATAATATGATTAAGCAGTTAATACTTTCATAGTTTATTAATGCACTAAGTAACGTTAATAAAAGGGATCTTTATTGCTAAGTGTTACCATCCCATTTCATATTTCAATTTTTGGTAAAAATGGTAAATGGTCTGTATTTGTATAGCACAGGGTTTCTCAACCCTGGTCCTCAGCGCCCCCCTGCCCTGCATGTTTTCCATGTCTCTGCTTCAGCACATGGCTGCAGAAGCCTGCTAATCACTCACTCATTTGTGTCAGGTGTGTGGCAGCAGGGAAACACTGGTGTTTGAAAGGGCAACATGGAAAACATGTAGAGCAGGGGGGCGCTGAGGACCAGGGTTGAGAAACCCTGGTATAGCACCTTCTTAGGGTTCTACAACCCCCCAAGGCGCTTCACAACACAATCAGTCATCCACCCATTCACACACACATTCACATGCTGGTGGGGATGAGCTACATCA
Source organism: Aphyosemion australe (assembly GCA_006937985.1). NCBI lineage: Eukaryota > Metazoa > Chordata > Actinopteri > Cyprinodontiformes > Nothobranchiidae > Aphyosemion > Aphyosemion australe. Next base: position 1,777,120 of record SSNS01000041.1, read on the forward strand.
TAGCTACAGCTGCCCTGGGGCGCACTGACAGAGGCGAGGCCTGCCGTACACTTGCGCCACCGGTCCCTCCAACCACCACCAGCAGGCAAGGCGGGTCAAGTGTCTTGCCCAAGGACACAACGACAGCGACAGACTGAGCGGGTCGCGAACCTGCAACCTTCCGATTGCAAGGTGGCCACTTAACTCCTCTGCACCATCGCCTTGTTTCATATTTTTACAATTTTAGACACAAAAAGTAAATTTAGAACTAGAGTTGTTGAAAAGCTCACTCACGCAGATAATGTGACAAATTAATAAATATTATTGCATCAATATTTCCTTCTTTTATTGTCTCTTCATATCCTGCCAGTGTGTGGAGGGATGCACTAGCATCCAATATGGTGTCTTATGTGCACTTTTCCTATCAACACCCCCACAGGAAGACAGAGTTAGTGTGTGAAAGTGTTTAGGAGGAAAATTGTATGGGTGACATTTTTCTCATCTGTGAGTAGAAAAATGATTCAGGCAGAGAAAATTAAATATCTATTCAGAGCCAACTGAAGGCGACTTTTGACATTTCTTTAAGTGCACAAGAACCCAACATGGCCCGAGTTACACGAAAGTCATCAGCTGATGATGTGTACTGATTCATAGAGTCAGTGCATGAATAAAATATGCTGTTTATCTTTTAATGTCACATGGTCCTTTAAGAAGATACTAAAATATGGGTCAAAGTATATAGATGTGTATCATGCATATAGCTGAAGCTCCGCCTACTAAATGACTAGTTCTGATGTTTGACTGACTGCATTATTCTCAGAGGTAACTGCACAGAATTTTGCACAATTCAACTCAAATTGCATCAGTGGGTTGAAACACAAGAGAAGGAGGCTGTTTAAATCAGAAAACTTAGGTTTTTCTATCAAGTTAACAGTCTTGATTTAATTTAGCATTTTCTAACTTGTAGAAATATTGAATGTGCTGCTCTGGGAAAAGAGATTATTTTTGTCTGAAATCTATTCGTGGGCAAGATGAAGATGGATAGATAGTAACAGGTAATCCAGCAATGCTGAGCTGATTTGACTGTTTGAACCAGGATGTATACTGTAAGGTGTTAGCCTAGAAATCTAGACAGACAGTCACAGAAGCAAAAGGATTTTGCTCTGCAGGTCATTCTAGCCACACTAGGAGCCTCAGCAGGCCAGACCAGTCTTGTCTCTTGCCAATCAGAGCGCTCTATCGGTTTATTGAGCAGGACGTTACTGCAACTGAGCGATTTGGCTCATTTGAAATGATTTGGTATCAACTTTGGACTGTTTAGACTTGGACTTTTGTTTGAGTCAAGAGCAGATAGAGGTGCTTAAGTACTTTATTTAGAAAAAAAGATGTATTTGAATCTTCTTCGACAGTGTGTGGCGGACTGTTAGCCTAGTGAACTAGACCAAATTCTTGCTTTGCAGAGTTTGGTCTAGGCACGCTTCATTGGAACCCTCGCAGCCCAAACCACTGCTGTGTCTATCCAATCACAACACGCTATAGTTTTGGTTGGGCCAATCACAGCGCTCTATATTGTGGGCCAATCACAGAGCGGGAGTAGCCGATGACGTCAGCGCTGCGGCCGCGAACCCAAGCAACATGGCGGCAGCGCCGGAGCCACGTTCTTTTGAAACGGCTTCGTCATCAACATTGGATTATTTACTCCAACATGCGTAAGTCTGTCGGCTATACTTAGCGGCTTCTTATTTTTATCAAACAAAGTAGTGCAATGTCCCAGTACACCTGATATTCACATGTTTTTATACAAAAACGACAGAAATCATTGACGCCATTAGTGGGTCCCGCTTTTCAATCGCTGTGATTACGTCACGTTGTTCGTTACTCTGATTGGTCCTAGTGCTATCCAATTGCGTGCTGACATTTTGAAAGACAACCGTAGATCCCGCCTCATGACTGAGAGCCGTCAATGGTTCGTGGCCAGACTATATATACACATATATAGGATGGCTTGCCAGGCTAGCGGACTGTCCCATTGACTGACACCCATAGCGGTGAGTACGTCACGTTGTTCGTTGTCAGCATGCAGAGACAATTTGAAAGACAACTGTAAATTCTGTTCTACGACCGAGCTCTGTCTATGGGTCGTAGCCAGACTATATATTCACATATATAGGATGGCTTGCCGGGCTATAATGTTGCGTGTATATGTAAAAAATAAAAACACAACAAAATGATTTTTGCATGTTTAGTTTCCATAACTCTTGTTGCAAATCTTTACTTTCCACAGTTTTCACCTGCATCTCATGTCCCAAACAGCATGCTGAAATACTGACAGATTTATGCTCTTAATGATAATATTTTTCTGTGTAATTAGAAGACATGTTGTCAGAAATCATTTCAATTAAACAAAAACTGCTCCTTTTATCCCAAAATTCAGAGAAAAAGATTATGTGTATCGTTCTCTTAATATTTTCCAGAGCTATAAAAATGACTCAAATTATTCCACAGGGCTGATTAAGAAAAAGAAACTATTTCTTTTTAATATAACACCTCTAAAGATAAAAATCACGAGTTGCTTCAAGGATTTTATTAGATTTGAGAATAACTGAATTCAAATCTTGTAAAAATTTCCTTCCAGTCCTTTAGATGTTTTAGTCCAGCACCTGTTGAGAGGAAACTCCCATCATGTGTTCACTCCTGCACACCTTCATGCACCCATAAACATCAGGTCCCTGACACCAGATCACAATTATTAATGCTAGTTTGTATTTATCTGAATTCAAACAGTTGCATCATTGACTTATTCATACAGTAAAATGTTTGTTTTTTCTTGTAACGCAGTCACAAGGGTTTGGAGGGAGGTAAACAGTGAACATGTGAGTGTTTACTACATGCACAACGATCAGTGAGCTGCAGCATCCCTGGGAGAGAGAGGACGGCAGCTCATTGGACGGCAGGGAGGGCTGGTCACGTGACAGCGACAGCGTGCGCTTTAAAAGAAAGAAAATACAGACTTGAGCATCAGATCGAGGACAACGCTCGTGATTGCTCCTCAGCTCTCGTGACGCTTTAAAAAAATAATAGTAAAAAATCCAGCTGCGCAGAAGCAGAACTCATCCGGTTCTTCCAGAATCACCAAAACCTTTGTTTCGTCCGTCTCCATCCCAGCAGAGAGGAGGGCTGAGACGCGCGGATAATCCTCAGAGAAAAAGGTGAGAAACGAGAACTTTTCTCCGCGCAGCTGATGCTGTTGTTTGTAATCACCAGGCGGTCTCGCGCTGCTCTACGTGACTGGAAACCGTTTATTGAATGAACTGATATCATATTAATGTTTAATGAAGCACATGCGCGATCATGTGTGCAGCTGCAAAAGAAACACTGCAGGTATTTCAGCTGGAAGTCTTTTGATCCACACTGTCTGCATTTGTATATTTTTATTTTTTAAAGAAGAAAGCTGCAGCCTTTGGTGTGTGATTAATTGTTTTCAGCACAAAGAAACCAGGTTGTTTTCTACTGAAGTGCTGCAGGGATGTAGTTTAAACCTGTTCTTTTGTTTAGACAGGACCAGAACTGAGGCAGCTCAACAAATATTACAGATGTTTGTGTTTTTACCAACACGTCTGAGCAGATTTATTGACCAGGACAGCATGTTGGTCATGAGAACTGTTTTAGATAAAGGTGTTTTCCATCCATCCATTTTCATCGCTTATTCGGAGTCGGGTCGTGGGGGCAGCAGCCTAAGCAGAGAGGCCCAGACTTCCCTCTCCCCAGCTACTTGGCCAGCTCCTCCGAGGGAATCCCAAGGTGTTCCCTGGCCAAATAAGAAACCTAGACCCTCCAGCGTGTCCTGGGTCTTCCTTTGGGTCTCCTCCCAGTTGGACGTGCCCAGAAAACCTCACCAGGGAGATGTCCAGGAGGCATCCTAACCAGATGCCTGAGCCACCTCAACTGGCTCCTCTTGATGTGGAGGAACAGCAGATCTACTCCGAGCCCCTCCCGGATGACCGAGCTCCTCACCCTATCTCTAAGGGAGTTACCCAGAATTTTTTTTTTTTTTTACACAAAGTTGAGAATTTAGAGCTTAAAGGTGATAAACGTGACCAAACGTAGTGGCTTTTGTTGCTTGTTGCACCTTTTAAATGCAACAAATCAGTAAAAATGTTGAAGTTTTTCTAAATTAAAAGGTGTTTTGATGTTGAAACTTGTGCAAAAAGGCCTGAACTATAAAAAATGTGGTTGACTTTTATTTTTGTTTGACCTGCACGGTCCACCACGAGCTAAGTGTGTCCACTTGCATGCATGCATGGTTTTGAATTGCTTTTATTTCATATTCAGATAGCTGGTGAAGCTGTTCTCTCTCTGAGTTAATAGTAAAATCTGGTTGATTTCTGTCGTTTTGCCTTTTTTCTGCCATCCTTTTGTTCTCTTCACATTCTGCTCATGAACAAACAGTTTTACACCACAGCTGCATATTTACTAGACATTTTAGGTCATGTCCACTTATTTCCTGCTTCAAATCATTGACTATTATTAGCAGATTAGCTATAAGGAGCTGGACATGTGAGGAGAAATGCTGAAGGCTGAAGAGCTGCAACATTCAGGAATAATTTCCATCAAAGCCAAGCTGCAAAGGCGACACTCTGGCACGCGCTCTGATGTTTAAAGTGACACGGGTGTGCAGGTTAAGGTTGTATCTGATTGTGATCAACATTTACACCTGGTGTGTGATGTGGATGAATCAGGGAGGAAAGGTGCCATTTGTTTCTGACACGCTGGAGGGGTTCCTGCATTATTCATGGCTGATGTTGATTTATTTTCTGTTGTCTTGTGCTCATATGGACGACGTTTCTGATGGTGCAGTAGATGCTGAACATGCCTGGAAGACATGATGGAATTATATAATTATGTTTGACTTTAATTAAACCCAGTCAAACAGCGGTGCACATCAACAGTCCTAAAGCTCAGTTTTTAGATGCTCAGGTCCACTTTGTTTAAGACTCGTAAAATCACTTGGCTTGGGAATATTTCAGGATTCAAAGTTGAACTTTTGGCTTCAATACTTCTTTATGTGAAATTTTGAAAATTATCACTGTATTTTGAAGTATTTGAATGTAAAGTAGCACGCTGCACGCACCGGGGGCTTTGAACACATTACCATGTTAGACTCGGCCTGTCAGATGAAATCAGTGTCTCTGAATATGAGTCTGTTCTTATGACCAACAGGTGACCTACCTCGAATCACACATCCAGACACAAATCGTGCACGCATCCGCGCTCACGTGCCCCTTCTGCAAACTCACGAGTGTCAAATTGATTCTTGGATTTGCTGTTCTGAATCAGACGGATCTCTCGGCTTTCCTCATCCAGTCAGCTGACAGCGATTTACAAATGAAGCAATGAAAGGAAAATTTTAGACAAACATTCACACTCGGGTGGTGCGTTGGTTTTTTGTCATGCAGTGTGTCAGAGATGTGTGTGCTTGGGCTTTCATCTGTGTTTGCTTTTAAATGAACACAATTATTGAGCTGCAGTGCGACACGTTGCTGCTTATCTCACAATAATGAATACATAGTTTTCCCATGGTTACAGTAAGAACCTCCAGCTGCTGCACCAAGGAAGGATCGATGTTTCTTTATCACATCAGGACGTCCATTTCCTCACAGAAGCTGCAAACGTCAAAATAAAATAATCCTTCAAATTACGTGCATTAAAACAAAATCCATTAGCAAAGACTTAAAGGTCTCAGATTGACACTTTTAGTTGTTTTTCTATTCAAGTCATTTTTGAATAAAAAAAATTCAAATGAAAATATTTTTTACAAAGCATTATCTAAATGTCATAAATGCAAACCAGAATCCCACTGGACTGTAACTAGTTTTAGTCACACTTTTTTGTGATATTTTCAAGAAGATTTAAAGAGGACCTAGAATGCAGTTAATCAACAACCGAAATCAGAGCTCTGAGCCTCTAAAAAGCATCAGAAATGTTCTTTAGGTTTTCATCTGTCCCAGGAGCCCTGATACAGGCCATTCTAAAACCCCTAAACCAGCCTTGCTGTGAAAAGAGCAGTTTAGCCCCTCCCACTCGGCCAGGACATGAATATGATAATGAGCTGCTTGCTGATTGGTTGGTTTCCCCAGAAGGCCTCAGACACATGCAGGATTGAGGAGGCGTGGCTCCCCATTATGACGTGTTAAGGAAGGTTTTCTCAGAACAGAAGTTTTTCTCTCAACTTTTTCGACTTTCTAATTTACATAAAAAGTAGGTCACACACGGCTTTGACTTTTTGGCATGCTACTGTTGACCACCCAAGCTGCCTTTATTCAACAACATCAACAAGGAAAATGTTGGTTTACATTCTAGGTCCTCTTTAAGTAAATAATTGCTAACAACTTGCAAATACACACAGCAATTTAGTTGCAAAGTGTCTTAATTATGTTTCAATTTGTTTACAATTTTGTAATTTGGTCACTAACCCTACACTAAAGTTGTCTCATATTCCTTCAAAAATAAGCACTCCTGATGGTTTTGAGATGGGTTTAAAACCCCGACATGACTCTGGGAGACAAAGAGCGAAGTCCTGTTGTGACTCACGCAAGGAAACTGAATATTTGGGACATTTTGGGAACTTCATAAACGCTGCTGACAGTTTGTCTTAATCAGTCGTTGCTCTGAGCTATACTGGCTTTGCAGTGATGTAAGAGAAGATTAATTTATTCAGAGAATAAATGAGCTCAGATCATGTTCAGGCTAAAATTAAACCTCCTTTATGAAATGTGTAAAGATTAGAGCACATTATGCCTGTTTCCACTGTCGGGTGATTTTATCGGACATACGGACGTATGCTCGTGTCTCCATTTCACCGGGCTGACCGGTAAAGGCCATTTTCCAGGCCGTTATAGGAACCTGAACTAGGGTATGTACTTGGAAAGACCTGATGGAGTCGCTGAGCGGGACTTGTGGGTGACTCACGCTGACTTGTTGGAACTCAGTATTAATTGGCATCGCCAAACAACCAGCTTTGTAAAATTGGAAGAACTGCTGATTATCAGAATGAAAGGAAGATAAGCAGCCTTGATGCTGGTTTAAAATCGCCTTTTCTAAACTCCCAATGCCAAAACAAATGCAGCAAGAATCCCCCTGCAACGCTGTAACTTTGTTTTCTTTGTCGGCTCAGAGCGCTTCTTCTGGTCATTGAACTGGTCTTTATACGTCACACCGCCACTCTCCCAGTCGACCGAATGGGTTAAAGTAAGGCGTACTTTGACAGAATAAATCTTTCAGCACTGATCAGTGACGTCACTCACTGCCAAAGCAGTGATGATATGCTGACATCTTAGCAAAATCCTAAAAGGGCCAATTTTGAATGGAGACAACAACTGAAAACACCAAGCCATTGCATCTCCTAGTCACTTTTCTCCCTCCCAGAAATTCCCCCCTACTCCTATAGTGAAAACACGGCTATGGTACTACAGATGTAAGAGTGCAAATACATAATCTGTCCAACCGGCTCATCACTCTTGTTTGTATATAAAACTGAAAACCTGAGAAGCAGTCTGACAAACATTCTGCGATGCTCCCAGGAATCATTGTAGCAGCTTTAGAGTTAGATAGTAACAAGAGGATCAGTCTGATCTGTGAGATCCTCTGTTAACAACAAAGGATTTTTGTGTGATAAATGTCTACAAGCCTGATTTTCACGTTTCTGGATGAAAGCAATTCTGTCTCTCTTTTCCTTCCTCTCTGGCCCTGATTTGTTCTGTGATTGCCTTCACCGATGCACTTCATAGCAACCTTGGATCCATTTGGCTTCTGGTGTCTGCACCCGATAGCAGAAACGAGGCACTTTATCAACATTTTCTCTTCTTGCTCATTTGCCTCTACAAGATATTGTACATTTCATTATCACCCTTTGACGTTTTTCTGCAACTTAAACAAATGCCCTTGTATTTACAGTCTCAGATGGTGTGTAAACAGATAGGAGAGTGAGGTTTGCTTCATCCAGATGCCGACTGGCAAGTCAATCTCCACTCTCTGTCCTCCGGAGGAGAATGAGCCCTGATGCATGGCCTGATTTGATTTTAAATTATATGAGGCAACGTGTGAGGAGGTGTAGAGGAGCGGTACTGCACATCTGTGTAACACGAGCTGCAGCGATGAATTATTTTAAGAGCAAAAACATGACTCCAGTCCATAACAAACTGTAGAAATGAACAGGAATATTCTCTTGAAGGGGAGTTTTGGTTTGTTTTAAATTAACACTAAATTTAAACTTTAATCTAGAGCTTCAACGTTGATATCAGTAATTGTTGAGTTAGAAACTTGACCATTTTCATATTTGACACAATTCTGGACCCCTCTACTGGACAGATACCACAGAGTGGGTAGGTGCTCTTTAGGGGTAGCTCTTTACAGCTGTTAGCTGTTATGCTAGCAGTTAGCTTTTTCAGTTCGCCAATAATCAATAAAAAGCACAAGAAGAAGAAATTTGCTTTTCTGTTGGCATCATGGAAGTAAAAGTAAGAGAGTAATGTCTTTGGAGGCGAAGCAAAGAGCTAAAACTGGAAAAAACATCGGTGCGGCCTATGCTAGTTTTAGGGAGCTAAAGGGGGCTACAAAATCACGGACTAATGGTGACCTGCATGGCTTTGTTGCTACTGGACTCTTAAGTAATAATATTTTTTGTTTAACAGTGTGGATTTTTTAACTTCGTGGTTTATTTTAGTATTAGTTTTTCTCTTATTAGCGTTAGCTTGTTGTTAGCACTAGCTACAGCAGGCTGCAGCAGGCTTGTTTACAGTAGATGTAATTCCACTTTCACTTTACAACACAGAAATAGTAAATTTGCACCAAAACAAAATACACTTGCTGCATCTATCCTCTGTTTTTAAAGGTAAACCAGCTGCATTAAAAGCATTAACCGACTTCTCATCTTCATCTTTATTTTGTGACATGCACATCCCCATCTCAAAAACAAATTAACATATGAACTTTAAACACTTTTATGTCCACCACTCATGTTATTTCAAGCATATATACCATTACCATGTACATGTCCAAAAGGGAGTAGGGAGAAGTATAAACTTATCCAGTCCTACCCCTGTCATTTACACACACACACAAATATATATATATATATATATATATATATATATATATATATATATATATATATATATATATATACATACATACATACATACATATAAACATATATACCTACACACACACACACACACACACACAAAAATAAAATATAAAAAAAACAAACAACAACTTCCATGAAGGTATTCCTGTCTGACTTAATCTCCTTACATTTTATGAGAGGCCCTGAAAAGCTTTGAATAACCGACAACCTAAATATTCAATATACATGCCAGTGACTAATCATGCTTATCCCAATTTAAGATAATGGCTGGTAAATCTGAATCCACAATAAAAAATAGGATTGCAGTTGGAGCCAATAAATAACAAAGATTAGCATCCCGGGGTTTTTGCCGGGGTGGCGGATGACACATTCCTTATGGTCTATATTTGTAAAAACTCTAATCTGCATGCCTGCTGCTCCGCTCCGAGGCACGGCTGATTACAGGGTTGGCTGCTATTGTTTCACCATAACACTAGATCATTTTTTCCCTTCCAAAACAAAATGCAGAGCCTGTTATTTGTAGCTTGACGACCAAAAACTTCTAATCACAGCGTTAGAAGTTTTAATTATCGGTGTTTGTTTTAAATGCCTTTTATTCTGATGTGTTCACGGCTCATAAGATGTTTTCTGTGCACACTTTAGTAGAATTTAAAGTGTTTCCCTTTTGTTCCCCTGATTATTTTCTCTGCTCACCTGCAGCTCATCTGATGCCCTCTGACCTGTGTTCAATCTTCAGTTAATAAGTTAGTTTGTCTGTGTTGCTGTACTGCTCACTGTGTTTGTTTTTTATTCAAAAGGCTTGGATTCCACTAGTTATACAGAAATGTTAGACTCTCTTGGATCCCAAAAGGCTCCTCTATGGTACAACTGGTGTGTTGTTGGTCTTGAATGATTCTTTCCTTCCATGATTGGACCATTGTTAATTATAAAAGAGAGGTGTCTGCTAATGCAGTTTGGATGTACTACTGCACTCCCCTTTTGCAGCTTAATGGTGTGATCCTTAAAAGTAATTTATTACACCTGACTGGTTGCATTTTAAAATAAAACAAAGAAAAACCTCACCTCTGAGCTAGCTGGGTGATGAATAAATGTATTATCTTTATACGTGAATATATTTACAATGCCCGGCCAAAAAAAAAGGTCACGCACTCTATTTTGTTGGACCACCTTTAGCTTTGATTACAGCACGCATTCACTGTGGCATTGTTTCGATCAGTTTCTGCAATGTCACCAGATTTATTTCCATCCAGTGTTGCATGAATGTTTCACTAAGATCTTGCATTGATGATGGTAGAGTCTGACCGCTGCACAAAGCCTTCTCCAGCACATCCCAAAGATTCTCAATGGGGTTAAGGTCTGGACTCTGGCATTGTCATCTTGGAATATGGCTGTGCCATCAGGGAAGAACAAATCCATTGATGGAATAACCTGGTCATTCAGTAGATTCAGGTAGTCAGCTGACCTCATTCTTGGAGCACATCCTGTTGCTGAACCTAGACCTGACCAACTGCAGCAACCCCAGATCATAGCCCCGCCCCCACAGGCTTGTACAGTAGGCACTAGGCATGATGGGTGCATCACTTCATCTGCCTCTCTTCTTACCCTGATGCACCCATCACTCTGGAACAGGGTCCATCTGGACTCATCACACCAGTTTTTAATAATGCGTTGGACAGTTCTGAACCCAGTTTTAGTCATTTCTGCAATCTCCTTAGATGTTTTCTCTGCTTGATGCATGCCAATGATGTGACCCGTCTCAAACATCTTTTCCATCTTTACCCCCAAAGAAATAACCTAATTTTTAAGCTGCTGAATGGGAGCTATTGCACTTTGAATTGCTTTTCTTCAACCTCTGTTTAGTGATGGGCAGGTGGAGCAACAGAGATTTGTACCCAGTATTGTTGTATTTGATGCACAAAGTGAAGTTAATGAGGCGGAAAACGAATCACAAACCTGAAGAAACTGTAGAGCTGTCAAAAAGGTCCAGACTCAGATAGTAGTTCCTATTGATCTGGATCGATCTGCTCCTTCAGAGTTGTTTATTTCTAGAATCACTTAACTCAAGTTCTTCACAGCTTTGGACATTACCTGTTTTACCAACTCAGAACTGTCTTTGCGCTGCATTTCCTGGAAGAGGAGAGTGGGTAATGGATGGTTCTGGGAACTGTTGAAAGGTCAGAAGGCTGGAGAGAGTTTACCGATAAGAGTCGGCGCTCTCTCTGGGGCTGATGGCCGATGCTGGCAGACCAGTCGCTCCCATTACTCATGCAGCATGAAGACCCTGGCTAGGTCCCAATTGTAATTATGTACTGTAATGACAGTCACCTCCAATCACACACACACACACACACACACACACACACACGCTGAGAGAAATAATGAAGTCTCTACTGAGGCACGTACCTCCATTATATTATCCTTACATTACTTTTTTATTTTACAGCTCTGAATAATATCGACATGTTTCGTGAACCTCCTGAATTTGAGTGAGGATTTGCTGCTGCAGCATCATGATACATTAGACATTTTTCAACGAATCAAATGTTCTTCTGTGCATTTTCCAAATAAAGATGTTAATCGAGGCAAAAAAATTAACAATGCCTTTCTCAAAACAAACATCTTTAGCAGAACTAAAAGGAAGGTTTGAATTGATAAGTTATGAGATTTTATTGTCTTATTCGGTTAAATAGGTCTCAACAACATCTTGACTGTGGCTTTGATTAGGACTGGACAATAATTCAGTAATGATATCAATCGATAGATGTGTGGAGCAATAGGAAAAAAATAGGTTGACAAAAACTTTGCTATAAACATTTCCTTGTTTTTTATTATAGCTTATCAGGTAGCTTAATGCTAGACTCATTATTTACTCCCAACCAAAGGAAAACTTAGACCCAGGCATGCTCCGTCACCAAGCCCTCCCCTCTCAAACCTAAACAGACAGCACATGACTAGGGCCCAGTCCCAATACTTGTAATTCCACCCTTTCGCCCTTCAATTACGCGTTCCTAGCTATGGGTGCGCAAGGTATCCCAATGCTCAAGTGCGGAAGGTAACTATGCCCCTTTTGCACACTTGATCCGCACTTCGCCCAAATCCGCATCGATGCACACTTCGGCCAAGGGTATTACCCACAATCCATTGCTGCGTGGGAATTTTGAGAAGGCTCAAGTGCCTTTTCTGAAAAGTTGTATTTTCTAATGAAAGTTCATTTTAAGACAATTAATGATATTTATTCTCTGACTGTTTTAGACTAAGATTTAATGGTGACAGCAATTAATGTAAAATTTGTTTGTTTGAAAGTTTGTTAATAAAGTTTTTTAAAAAAGTAGCACAAACAGCGACTGGCATCCCGGCATGCGTCGCGGTCGATGACGCAATGCTCACTGTCCCAATTCGGAAATTTGCACACTTGTGTACTATGCACTCAAAGACTTACTGTGCACTTCCTCCAAGTGCACTTCACAGAAGACTGTAGGGCGCAGTGCGAGTATTGGGAGTGGACCACAGACTCGGACAGTCGGATGGACAGTCTGCACTTTGTGGTTTTCAGGAAGTTTTATTATTTTTGCGTTTCAATAGAAGCACTTTGGTCAATATGTCCGACGATTTTACGCTTTTCGTCGGACATATTAAAACACATCTGTAATGGCCGTGTTTTCTCAAGCACTGTTATTATGACCTATGATTTGATTTAATAGCTCATACTTCAGACTTGTGAAAAGCAATAATTATGGGATGGTATCAAGTCATTCTGTAATTTTTTTGGTCAAATTGGCAGAAATAGGCTTCCATAGATATAAGTACAGCAACAGAAATAATTTGCTAACTGATATATTTTAAATGAACAAGTTACATCAGTCTAAAAGTTGAGAGTATTAATTTGGCTAATTGTCATGATGATGTCATGTCATGCAGGTGATCCAGGACGCAGCCAGGTAAGATAAAAATAAAAAGGTTTTTATTTTAAAGAGCAGAGTCAGGAACACGACAAGGATAAATCTAAGAATAACAGGAACAAAGTACAACAGAGGAGCCAAGAGGAACAACTGAACTGAACCGGGTATAAATACAGAAGGGAATGATGAGACAGGGAACAGGTGTGATGAATGACTGCTAACGACAATGACCTACAGGTGTGACCAATAGACTGAGGAAGGCAAACAGTCAATGGAAGTTAGTAAATTCTTAGTTTACAACTAAAAGCTAAGAGCACTGATCACAAGTGTAATAATTCCAGTACTAAAATCATATCATCATTCCTCTTTCATCCTGCAGAAGTTCCTCTTCTGACTTTGTTTTTACCTGCTCTAAATTCATTTCCTGTTGCTCCAGGTTTGTAGGCTGAAGATATTCTATAGCAGTATGCTTCAAATCCTCTGATGAGTTTCAAGCTGCAGACATATAAGAAGGAATCTAACAAACTCTGTGGAAAAGACTTATCGCTGCAGTTTAAAAACATTCAAGTGAAAACTCGGCTCCCTTTTAGCTGATCCTGTTATCAAAATGATGAGAAGCCAACCTTCATCATCTGTTCCTGCAGGCTTTCTCAGCATTTGTTCTGTTCTCTCGGCTCGTCACTTTCCTGATCGGATTCTTTTTTTTCCTCCTCAAAATTAATTTTCTCTTCATCCAGATTTTCTCAGACATTCAAACCCCTCATCCAAAGATCTTTGGTTCTCTTTTAAATGATGCTTTTCTGCTTCCATCAGTTTTTTCTTCCTGTAGGTCGTGCTTCATGATTTCTAAATTGTCTCTTTCTTCCCTTTAAGAACCTGTTGAACATCCTGAATAATCTGATCTAGATTTTCCCCAATTTCCTCAATTTCAGTCACCAATTTTTTCAGATTTTTTTTCCAGATCTATAATTATTCTAGCCCCTCTTGGAGATACCGGTTAGGGTTCTTTATCTACTCTTCTGATTTCTTTTTCTTATTGATCTGGAGCTCATAGTTGAGGTCTACCTATGATGAAAGTTACTGGCCTCTCTCATCATTTTAAGTGGGAAAACTTGCATAATTGATGGCTGACTAAATAGTTTTTTGTCCCACTGTAGATTACAGCAGGGGTTCCCAAAATATTTTCTTTGAGGACCCCCTTGTCCGCGTCCAAGACAAGCCAGGACCCCCAACCCCAACTCCTACACGCAAACACAAATTAAATGTGATCATTTACAAACTTTATACAGACACCAGAGTTATACCTTTTATACGGAGTTCTGATTATAGTGTAGGGTGTGTTAATGGGATTTTATAAATGTAATTTTTACAAATAAAATCTTGCTAACCTCACAACCACAGCACAGACAAAATTGTGGGGACCTCCTGCAATCTTGTGGGGACCCCTTTGGGGGTCCCGACCTCCAATTTGGAAACCCTTGGATTACATGAGCGACACAACAATCCCAAAAAACAGGAATGTTGAGAAATAACTTGTCAACCAGCTTAGGCGACTTACATGAAAAACATTATTCCACATTTACATGAAATAACAATCTTTTTAATTGACAAACAGAACTTAAACCAACAAATGACCAACTAGCGTTTGAGGATAATAAAACAGCCATTCACCAGTTCCAAGTTTTACGTCATTCAAACACTGTTTCTCTAAAAAAAACACTTTTGTAACTGCAAACACGGGAGTGTTCACCTGGAAATACCTCTGCACAAGCTGTCTGGTTCAGAGGTCCCCAGTTGGTCCCCGTCTTCAGTGGCTCCACTCATGCAGTCCAGTTCCAAGGGTCCCGCCAAGCTCCGGTTCCCCCATTGACGGCCCCCGAGAATCTGCTGGCTCTTGCTGCTGGCCCCTGAGGTCCATGCGCCTCTGTCGCCAGCCCCTGAGAGTCTGCTGGCTCCAGCATCCTTGTCATCAGCCTCCTACCCTTGGGTCGTCCTCTTTTTGGCCTTTAGTTTTCTTTGTGTTTATGGTTTTGTGCACAAATACCAGCTTGTGCGGTCAGAAGGAACAGATCCTGACAACACCTGGGACATAGGTCCTCCTCTGCTACCCGTCTGCTTAAAGTCAAGCTGCTATTATACGATTTATTCAGCCTGCTGCTATATGTTTGCAGCCTCCTCCTCATCCTCCGGAACTCAATTTTTTGTGTAAAAACCAAATATTGCTAATGTATTCTATAGGCATTCATATGGCAGTGCTGACATTTAGACGGGTTTAGATTGGTTCCTGTGGACCCAGTAAGATTTCATTAAGTTGACACGATTTTCTTAAAATATTGATATTTTTGTTTCATAAAAGTCAATTGATTTCACTGGCTTGTTAGAAAATATCAAACGACAACACACAGAAGCCTTTAGCATGGTTGGGGTTCATTTAAAGCATTTCATTAGAGAAAACAGCACTGCTGATGAAGCCAGAGGTTTTACATCTCAACCAGGTTGGCTGTAATAAAACCCGGGCCACAGTCAAAGGACTGTTGTGAAGATGCAATATGAAGACGTAATGAGAGACATTCTAGCATGGGGGAGTCTCAAGCTCTGCACATCACTCACAGGCCCGCAGAGAAATGAGTCAGAGCTCATGACTGGGATGACCTGTTTGCCTTCATTTCTGTGCGTTCCCACAAACATCCCTAACTACTCGATGCATTTCTCCTAAATGTCACATAAAAACAAATGTGGAATCACATTTCCAATAATGCTTATTGTTTTTGGCTTTTTTTTTAATGCAAATTTTCACATTTTTTTAAGGTCAAATCTACAAATTCACAGTATTTGGTGGGAAATGTGGTTTTAGCAGATAGCTAGATAAAGTACAGCAGCAAATTGAATATCAGGTACTATTTCTATTCATTTTGATTCATTGGTCTTAGTTGAAAGTGTACATTGTCTATACACACCTAACAAAAATTGGTAGTATTTCTGCATGCATGTCCAAAGGAACAGTAATTTCTTTCTATCCCTCCACACATCCATTCAGTTGCACACCCCCTTCCACACAGAGAGCATGTTGGTGTAAAATGTCAGTAAGATAAGCAACTCCGCCTTGCTGCTCCCCAGAGACGAGGAGACGGGAATAACACAGTTTCCGTGAGGAAGAGTGTGTGCACTGCAGCCTCACTGCAGAAGGTGGATCTGTACTTATGATGACATGCAGTATTAGAAAGATGCAAGTTGAGAGACCACAGTAATTTCTGCACGTTATTTAAAGATGCCGTCTGAGATTTTTTTTTTATGGATTATTTTTTGCCACATTGCTTGAAATGCTCTTCACATACCAATGGCAACCAATCAATTAAATGTTTTATCAAAGTAATTAATACATTTAATTGCCTTTGAAATGTACAATCCTGGAAAAACCTCATCCAATCCAGCGCTGGCCTCCACTACACTATTGGCTCATAACTAGGGATGCTCTGATCCAATCACATGACCGGAAATCAGGCCTGATCGTGTGATTTTCAAAGGATTAGAAATCAAGTGGAAAAGTTTGGATTTAACCTCATAAAACAACAAATATGAGCTTTTAAATTCATCCTGAGATAGAGATTTTCAAACCATAACATGTAGCTGTTAGCTTGCAGGCTAACGCAGAGCTAATGTCTCTCCTCAGGAGAGCGTAAGTGTCTTCAGTTTGGACTGATTTTAAACCAGATAGTGAAGGCAATGCAACAGCCACTTTCACGTGGTGGAAAAGACAGAGCTGCATGATACGCTGCCGGCTTTTCCCTTCAAGTGTTTCCACAATAAATCACCTGTCTTCATTAAGTCCCAGTTTTCCACTAATACAACCAGTTCAATGCGGCAACTCGGACAAAAACACAGAGCCAGCCAACACTGAAAGATATGTAGCTTATCACCACCAGTGTGTGAATGTGTGTATGCGTGGGTGAATGACTGATTGTGTTGTAAATCCTTCGAGGGTTCTAGGACTCTAGGCACTACATTAAATACCAGCCATTTACCATTTTACCATGTTAATAACCAAAGAAAAAATGATCGGAACATCCCTATTTATAACCCATCCATCAAATTGCTCCTCTGAATGTCTGTTCTCGGTTCAGAGCGGCAAAATAGGATGCTAGCTGAACTGCCTAATGTCATGGACGGAATGTCCTGTTCTGTTTGTGAATCTCACTTAAGGAGTCGTTTCACATGTTCTCTTTAGAGTCTGGTTCAGTTCTTGTTGGGAAACTTTTAGAAGACAGAGATATGATATGAAGCTCTGATGCACACTACCTCAATAGCCCAACTCTGCTGCTGGTCATGTTTTTGATGTCTTCCCCACCCTATGTTTGAATTTTAAGGGAGACATATTTGACATTCTTTTTGCTACCTTTTTACTATTTTTTATATTTAACTACTGTTTTTATTTACAAATTCTTCTTGGGATGTAACTGTAACCAAGACCAGGGAAATAAATTCAGTTCCACCTCATGTTGTACGTGTTGAAATGACGATAAACAATCTTTGAATCCTTGAAATAATCCTGATTGTCTAGGAACACTGCTAAGTCTCAACTTGAGGTTTTGATGGTAGTAGGGTTTCCCCAGATTGTCAGTGTCACTAAGCTCTCGTGAATTTGCTTGCTAGTGTGTGTGCGTGCATGCATGTGTCGCAAGCAGGTGTTATACCATATCCTGCTACCATCAGATTCTGTGAATAGGGGGAGCCTCAAGAAAGGGGTCAGACCTTTGAATGGTTTTCTTTTTTTTTTAAATGCTACTTGCTTGTTCCAATAACGAATACTGCACAATTCTTTAGGCAAAGCTGAATAATTCATAGATTTTCACATTTTTTCACAATTTTCATCTTTTAATTTGACGCCTTTTATTTGATAGAAAGTCACTTATGAGTGTCGACATGCAAGCCAATGTAATTAGAGGAGTATAAAAAACATACAAAAATCAAAACTAAACCTCAAATAAATATAGAAAATTCTGTACCTGAGGAACTAAATCTAGTTAAAGGCAGAAATGAACTTTTTGTCTTATTATTTCTGATCGTGTTACAGATTACTTCAACTTCTGTGGTGATATCTGTGTTCCTAGCATAGGAACCATCAGGTGGGTGACCGTCAGTCTTAAGACATTGCTTGTTCTGAAATAAATAAAAGCTTTCAGTGGTGGTGACAGGGACAGGGTCAAATCATTCTAGAAGGAACTGAAGGCAAAGATCGAGGAAGGGGGAACAGACCGGTGAAGGAAGGATGAGATGAAACAGGTGTGGACTGGCATGAGATAAGCCCCAGATCTGACAGCCCCACCTGTCACTTGCTTTGTCACCTGTGGCCCATAGCCCTCACTCCAACTTTTTCAACTCTTTCACTTCCTACTTCTGTCACATCCATTTGTTAGAGGTCAGGAAACAGCTCGATCCACTGATCCAGGGAAAGGCAGCTGGACCTGGCTTCATCCCCAGGGTGCTCAGGACCTGCTCCAGGGATATCTGTTCAACCTGATCCTGCTGCTTCAGAAAATACCCTCTTTATGGAAAACACCCTGTCTGGTCCCCGTACCCAAAAAAGAAGCAACAGAACAAAGAAAATTAAGTGGTTCTCTCGCATTTGTCTATAAACCTCAGCCAATAACATGGCTTGGTCCAAAACCAACCATTGGACCATCCGGTTGTTCACTGCACTTCTGCATTTACCTGGGTCTTCCACTCATTACGCACTCACGCATCTAGCAGCAGAACACCACTGGTGTGAGAGGTTCTCCGCTCAATAATATCAGAGAAGGAGAAACAGTCGGCTGCTACCACTTCAACTTTAGGACAAACTACCAGAGTCCCAAAAATGAGAAACGACATTATAAGTCACAGACAACAAAAGACGTTTGGACCAAGAAAACTTCAACTGGTGTTTAGCGCTATCTCGTTTACTGTGGTAATGTGCGGTCCTATATCAGGGTGATGTGGCGTAGGGATGATAGCCAATGGGAGGGGTGAGAGTTATGTGACTGTATTTAAACGCTAGCTTGTTCAGCAGATTTGCCGTTGCAGCTTTAATGAATTACAGTCCAGTTACAGTTTGGTTTCAAATCTAATCAAAGCTAATTTGAAATCCTGTTTTTGCAGACATAGATCCTTGTTTAGTTGCTATAATCCCAAACCAGTTTTTTTCTGATAAAATACAAACTGATAAACATTTTGAACTGACTGGACTTTTGTGGCACATCTACAAAGTGTAGTACGCAACAATTAGCCTGCGTTATATTTGAAAGATGCGTTTTCGACGCTAATATGTACATTTGTGTGTTAATATGACTTTATTCACCTAACTAAAGAAGCATAGACTTATGGCATTTCTAGACAAACAGTGTGATTGTGCAGTGTTTAGGGGTAAAGCAAAGGGCTAGGAGAGGCGGTGAATTTGCATTCAACTATACTAACGTCTTAGCCATCAGGTTCTAAATCCGGTCTTCTTCTTTTTAGAGGAACAGAAATAATAACCTGCCTCCTTTTTTACAGCCTCTGATGAGTTTAGGAGTCATTAAGCATTTTTGTCTTGGGCTGCAACTCCAAAAGTTTCAGAGATAAGGAATAACATTAGAAAAATCTGTTTATGTACAAAATCAACTATATAAAAGCAAGATTTTCGCTCAAAACACAAAAACATCTTGTGTTGTTTTTCTGTTCCTTTACAATACCGTCTGCTTCACATGTTTGGTCGGCCCCTGCCTGGGAGGTACTTATTGTGTCCCGCACCACAGAGAGAAGGCACACCGAGCTGGTAATTGCTGGTGAGCGGTACCTTAGATGTGTTGAAGGCAATTCTGCTTTTCAATGTCATGAAGGAGGTGGAGAAAAAGCTTCTTCCTGTTACCGTTGCATCTTTATCTACAAAGTCAGGTTAACAAGGAGTGAAGTTTATATTCATGCTTTCTGACTCATTTATATAAAGCTTTAAAGGTGACTGAAACCCAATTTTTTAAATGTTTTTTTCTGATTCTAATGGGTCACTCTGAGTTTGTCATGCAGGCTGAACATGAAAATAGTCTCCTACACCTATCTCCTGCATTAGCTTCTGATAGAATATATACGGTGAAACACTAGGATTAGAAAATCCTGACAGATCTACATCACACTGTGAATTAGCATTTGTGGGCTCACTAATCTAGACTCATGACGGGGAAGGGAATCAGATGCGGATGTCTCGGCTAGTTTAAGCTAACCGTTAGCATTAGCAACACCACCACACAGTAGAAGCTCCTCCAGGCTTGTGTTATTCGTGGAGATAAAACATCCATGTTGCAAATCAGTGGCAGAGTTGCGTTGCTGTTATCCAATTCGAGGCAAGATGTCCAAATATCAGGAAATAAAACTCCAAAACCTGCCGTCTGAAGCTCAGCTGTGATGTGGGCAACTTTTAAGTCAGAGAAATGGTGCACTGGTATATTTTTTCCTCCCAGAGTACAACTTACAAGGCATTCATTCCTACTAGAGAACACTGCAAATGTAGTGATTAATCAAGTGTTCCACTCCTTTAAATAAAGACCATTTTATAGCTTTTTATGTGAATGATAGAATCTCTGCTGATGGAGACGGATCTGTGTGCATCAGGGACAATATTAACCTTATTGTAATTATTGAGGGCAGCAGGATATGCAGGAGGGGTCGCACAATGATTGCCTCAGGCCTGAATGCAAAGCTCAGCTTGTTTGCTAAATTTAGATTCAGACTGATGGTTACAGAGTGAAACGTCTTCCTCATAATTTCATTATTTTGATTGGAATAAAACTCGAATTCGGACAATCTTGAGCTGAAATACGTAAAATAAATACAGAAGACAGACACGTTCAACATGCTTTCCTGTCAGTACATACGATGAAAGTCAGAATCCATTTAGTC
Organism: Aphyosemion australe; assembly: GCA_006937985.1. NCBI lineage: Eukaryota > Metazoa > Chordata > Actinopteri > Cyprinodontiformes > Nothobranchiidae > Aphyosemion > Aphyosemion australe. The sequence goes on from SSNS01000041.1 coordinate 1,798,051, forward strand.
AAAAGTTTCCTGGAGCTGTTTTCTTTGTGTTTGCTTCCCTCAGGTCCTACATTTGTTTCCACGAACGTTTACTTTGTTTACTTCGGCATGTTCCGTGTTTTCGTTTCCTACCTTCTGGCTGCTCATTGTTTCTTTTGCTCATCCTCCAAATGTTTTTCATGCCTGCAGCTCTCAGGGACATCTGCCCTTGCCAGCCGCTTCAACGTGTTTTATTTCCTTTATTGTTACATTTCTGTCCGTCCTCGGAGGGGGTGTTAGACAAAGCACGCCATCAAAAATTCATCAGAAAATTCTTCATTTCTAATTAGGAAATGGAGCTTGTTCACAGATTTCTTCTCGGTTTTATCAAATGGAAAGTCTAATGTTTATTTGCACAGTAAACTTTTTCAGCCCGAGGTCGCGGCGTTTTCGGATGCTCTCTTGATCCTCTTCCTCCGCCCCGATTCGATCTGTTTTTCTGTTTGAGAGGGATGAAAGCGGCGCTGCTAACTGCGTCTGTGTGAGTGATGCTCTTTGTGCCACGGTGTAGGAGGTGCTTTTCATGGAGAGGTTTACAGATGGCTTTTTATTTGTGTCAGAACTTTATGAACAGTAAACTGCTTTGACCCCAGCGGCTCAGTCACAGCGGGCTATGCAATTCATTTTTTATTGAGAGGAGCTGAGAGCTGTATTTGCTTTATTCTATTGCTGTCGGGGAATTTTATACAAAGTAAGAGAGCGTTACCTCAAACTGTGGACATTCTGAGACAGAATCCGTCGCTCTTTGAATTTCAGACACTATGTAGTTTGATTAAAGAGGCTTAGATCGCTCCGTGCACTGACAGTAGACGGTGAACATGACCTTCCTTCATCGTGAGCCTTGATACATCCTCCCTGACTGAGTTCCGAAGAAAACATGTCTGACTCTGCGTAAATGTTTTTTCTTCCCATTAAAGCTCTCGGTGATAATGATTAAAGAATAAAACAAAGATGAAGCAAAGTCACTTCACAGAGAAACAGGTGGTATTGACTTAGTGCACAATAACAATTAAGCCTAGAAATGGGAGATGCATCCGGATTGCCGAAGGCGAAATCCAATACAATGAAGCAATTTGACCAAACGCCAGAGGTGTGCTGACACGAAGGGAAGCTGAATATTTCTGCTTTTATTGATCAATCCAGCTACATCTCCAAGCCACTTCAGCGTTTATGAAACAAGATGCAAATAGGCGGGTTTCTAAATTTAATCGAGATCAAGTGTGTTTAAAAATCTCTTCTCACCTCGGGAAATGATCTCTGCCTTCACATAACGAGGTCATGCTCTATTAATACGTTTTATTTGTCTTTTCATTGTTTACTTGACTCCTTGTATTATTTATTTTATCTGTTTGACTTGATAGCTTGCAGGTTTTAGTGTCCAAATGTGTCCTGTATTATTATGAATATTAATTTTCTTTATTTGCTCTTTGGGTTTCTTTTGCACTTGTCTGTTTAGCCAGACATGAAAACTAAATATTCAGGTATTCCTAATGAGTTCATTGTGATTTTTAGCTCATGTTGTATGAGAAATAATTTCCCGTTCCTCTAATTAACGTTGTTATCACAGACGTTGTTGACTCAATTAAGCTCCTTCCCCTCTTTATTTGCTCCTTAGCAGAAAAGGTAAATCAAGATAACTCCAGAGAGTAATCAGCCACACTCCCTGTTAATTAGGATTAGTGAGCCCATCAGATATTCCCTCGATGGTGGCGATAGTGCAAATGACTTCATTGTTTGAAATGTGACTCTGAGCAAAGGCAGTAGTTTTAGGAATGTGAGTTTTAACAGTGCGCTCGTTAAAATGTATTAGCATTAAGTACGACTAAATCTCTAACTGACCCCATAGCTACTTCTGAGTTTCTCTTATATTGCAAATATCACTTGATTTACCTTTTAAAAATGGTTTGGAGTGTTCAATCAATCTATTGTTGGGCGACGGTGGCTCAGGCTTTAGGTAACCAGTGGGTTGCCGGTTCGAACTAAGCCTTTGTCCATGTCAGTCGTTGCGTCCTTAGCCCTTTTTCTAAAGCTGCAAAGCATATACTTCTGACAAAAAGTCCATTTTTAGAGCCTTTACGTGGGACACTAGGGTGGCAGAGGAGTTAAGTGCCCGTCTCGTAACCGGACGGGATGCGGGATCAAGTCCCACTCAGTCTGTTGCAGTCATTGTGTCCTTGGGCAAGACATTAACCCTACTTGCCGGCTGGTGGTGGTTGGAGGGACCGTTGGCGCCAGTGTACGGCTGCTTCGTTTCTGTCAGTGCGCCCCAGAGCAGCTGTAGCTACATTGTAGCTCATCACCACCATCAGTGTCTGTGTGAATGGATGAATGATTCACTGTGTAAAGCACTTTGGAGTCCTCCGACTCAGAAAGGCGCTATACAAGTCCAGGTCATATCATTGCTTTCTGATTGTGACCTGAAACTTAACTTTTTCCCAAAAATTGTTTAAAGTTTCTTCTTCAAAGAAATTACGAATAAAACAGAGGTGTAGCTTGCATTCTAAAGGATTTTATTCTTTTTGTCTGTTAATATAAATGATGAAATTGTCTTGAAAGTGCTTATAAATAGACCTTGTTCCACACTTTAATATTTGAGTTTTTAACGGGAAGTGATGGGATAGCTGCTGCATAATTTTAGTAGTACAAATAAAAATAAATAAATACTAGAGTATTCCAGACACTAACCCTACATTCTGAAAACATCCTCCATGTCAGACTCCAATCATTTGCGACTAGAAGGAAAAGGCGATTGTCATCGACCTGAAGCAACATTGTCAGAAAAGACATTTATTTCAATTTTGGGTACTTATTAATTTTTAAAGGTTAATAATAAAATGAGAGGGAAGTCGTGGAATCCGGATATACTGGATCCACTTTAGAGGAATATTAAATACTATTCTGAACTTTAAAATTTAGTTAAAAAGCCAAAGGAAAACTGGTTTATGTACATAAATTATATTTTCTCATTAACATTTTGAGATGCAGTCATAGAAGTAGAAAACTAGCCGTTATCCTTTTTGACTGCCAGCTATGCCTAATTAACAATAACAGCAGAAACCATCACCTACACAGCTGTTGATATTCTTGTAAAAAAGGTCTCTAGAATAATATTTTCTACACCATTACCACCGATAATAACAATCTCTTTAAAGCAGGTCATTAAAAGTCTCAGTATCTCAGTAATTTGGATCAAACATGCTGGTATTTTTAGAATTCAGACTGAACCACAGTAATTATGTTCAGTTCTTCACTTGAGTTAAAATTTTGTCCAATATAGAAACAACAAAAGAGCCACGGCTTCATCACCTTTAGAGATTCCTGTTAGTGCATCGATGCTTTTGCTCTTTTGGCAGAACTGGAATAAAAGAAAACAAGGAAACCCGTTATTCTATTAGATTGATTTAATGGTTATTGGGAAAAGTCGACTAGTTTCTTTTTCAGAACTTTCATATTGATGTTAGTTACAAAGAACACAGTTTCACAAATAGCAAAATTCCTCAAGGATAATTCACTTATTTAGGGACTATATCATGAGCTTTTATTGTTATTTCCTCAACAAAAACACCCTCCAAAGCATTTTTTGTTTTCACGCACGCATTCTTCTCTCTCAGCTGCAGCTTCTATTAAGGTCTGCTAATGCTGCATTCGAGTTACCTTGGAAGTCGGAACTCGGAACTAGGAATGACGTCACACCCGAGATAACAGCATTCTGGTTACCGTAGTTGGAGAAGTCGCAATTCCAATATGGCGGCGCCCTCAAAAACTGCTGTTTTGGTAGCTCTCAACGAATACAGACAACTAATAAACAACACTTTGTTTGTTCAGCTTAGAGATAATGTGTGTATGTGTGGTAAAATAAACACATTTCAACCAAAACTTAATGTTGTCGATACGGAGAGCTGCCATCTTGGATCTCAAGGTCGGAGTTCTGAAAAACGTTTCCGACTAGGCGGTCCGACTTTGCTTTATTTGATTTTTTCTACTTGGAAGTCAGGATTTCCGAGTTCCGAGGACAAATTGAACACACCATAAGCTACTGTGAATTGCTGGATAGAACAGGTTTGCGTCATCATTCACCGCCCCTCCTCATACAGGCAGTGTGAATCCAGAACCCTCCTACACTGGACTGCAAACACTAACACCCAGTCTCTCCGAGTTACAAGCGGGTGATTTAACCTCCCACAGTTCTGAAGAAGTGATTTCTTTCTTACTTAGTCTGCACTTTTGATAATTCCTAGAACCCAAAAAGAGAGGAAAGAGGAACAGGAATCTGTTCAGTCTTCCTGAAGAAGTTTAATCAGCACAAATGGTTGGATTTTATCTTCAGGAGCTCTCAAAAAGCGAGCCAGAATGTGACCATGATTTCACACACTTCCAGTACCGGAGTGGGTTTTCAGATGGATTACTATTCCCACGTTTAAACCATCTGATGGAGAGCCAGGGTGGTGCTAACCGCTAGTTGCTAGCTGAATGGTTATTTTGGCGGGTGAACGTTGGGGACGAACTGGGACAATCATTCATCTCAGGCACCTATTGTCCCTCCGAGTGGTGTGTCCGTGCATGTGTGTGTGTGTGAGTTTGTGTGTTAAAGCTGCTTTCTTCTTCGTGGCTCATGAATGCTTTGGGTTGAGGCATATTTCATGGAATCCAAGCGTCTTATTTCTGGGTTGATAAAATGTCTCAAGAAAATAATTTATATTTCAGAACAAATGACATCTCCATAGTGCCAACGGTAAATTTGACTCATATATGAGCCTATCCTTACTGTGAAAGGCTTAAAATAGCATGATACAGTTCCTTTAAAAAATCAGATGTATGTGCGTTATTTTGCTTGTATATGTATTTTTTTAAACGAGTGCTATGAAATTCAGTCATAAGGGCTCACGCGCATTTTCAATTTGTTACCGGAGCTCAAGGACAGAATTGTCATGGTGGCTTAGTGCCGGTGTTAACCCCAAACAGTGAAACGCCTTCTGAGTTTCCATTAACCTCCACAATAGAAGCGCCTGCTAATTTTCACAGCTCCACTTTAGCAATAATTGATATTCATGATGTGTGTTCCTGCAGCTTCCAGTTAAATTCAGAGTACACAGAATCAGAGGTTGTGTGGGTTTAATCTCCCCATGGGATGTGAGCAGATCAGTCAAATCACTGCCAAACACAGAATACTGTTATCTTATGTGGAGCATAAGATGTGATTCATCGTATATTATACTGGCCAGCTATTTAACATGTGCATCTGCAGCCAGCAACCTGCTTAATGATGTAACACAGCTTTGATGAGTCTTCCTCACCATCTGAATCAGAGAGAATAAAAACATGAGCTTGGAGCATTTTTTAATACAATTTAAAAATCTTTATTCCACCTAAAGGAGCGATATGTAAGAATTCTACATTAAAATAATAACAGTCTAATGTCTCAATCATGTTCAAAGGAAGGTTATTTTGAAGCAGACTTTATTCTCTTGTCAGTTTTTCTCTTGTCAAAAAAACAAAAGAGGGATGTAGTTACTGTTTACAGTCAGTGAGTTTGTGAGGTCTCCATGTCTCCGGTGAGCTAACGCTGCAGCGCCGGTGTTTGTAATTCAACACCAGCAGGCAAAAATCTCCAGAGTTGTTTAAAGAACCAAAGCCAGTAAACAGGAGCGACCCAGAAGTTTTTTCTTGTACCCCTAAGAAGCAACGGCATCTTTTTGTTTTAATATCGAATGAAGCAGGCTAGAGGCTAACGTTGAGCTAACAATGCTAACGGTGAATTAGAAGCAAATAGTCGGCTCTAAAAATATCTCAAGCTACTTTTTCCAATTACCAACAACTCAATATTACAGTTAAATGTATGTGTGAAGTAAATAATGAGTCAATTCTGGCATTTACCTTCCTTTAATGAGTCGTTCAGAACTATAACAGCAAGCTAACAGCAAGATGGCAAACAACTACACTTCCTGTATTGCCAGAGACATATTACCGTAATAAGTGTAGTAAGTGCTCCCTAACATAAAACACCCAAGAGTGCTAACACCAGAAATGACTATGTATTTATTTACTTATCAACTTACTGTGTTTGACTCGTCTTTACTTGTCATCTAGAATCTTCCGGTGCTGATCCATGACTGGCTACAGCCATAAAACCCACAGAACAGCAGGGAGAAAGTGATTGCAGTAAACAAATTTGAACACAGGGCATTATGCTTACCTCATTCTTACAAATTGCACCTTTAAAACATCAGGTGAATCTGTTAATCTAAATATTTTATTATCGATTTAGGGTCAGGGTGTTGTGGTCTGAGGTCCTGTTCTGAGCTCTTCTCCGTTCTGTACTTGAGTCTGACTCACAAGAATAAAGGTTTCCTTCACTTTTACACTTTTATAGTGTTAAGCATCAGCTCTGTACTCTTTCTTTGTATTCTGGTTACTGAACTAATTTGTTCCAGGGTTATGAGCTTAATTTGGATCCTGGTTATTAAAAGATTTATAATTTCATTCATGTGGTGAAACCTGGAAATGCATCTGTGTGGGTGTAAGTTAGAGGGACATAAAGCTCCAGTGCTGGTTATTGAACTATAATATTCATGCATCTGCAGCTCGATAAATCATGCATTTTGAATTTTTCTTCCTTGTTCTTTGCTAGAATCCCAAAGAAAGCTGCAATGTCAGAATTTTCTCCTACTGCACAGATTCAAGTTGATGTGGAAGGCCTACCTTTGAAAAGTACCGTTTACAGACTAGAGAAGGTCATTCTGGTCAGCTTCCTCTTTCAGCAGTGCTCTCTGTTTGCTGTTTGCTGGCCCTGACCTCAGCTGAAAGGAAACCAGGTGTCCTGAACCCGAGGGTCAAAAGATGATGTAGTTGCTAGAGAAGATGCATGAGCCTGTTCATACGGGCATGCTATGGTCTGAGTGCAAGGTGGACAGATCTTTTAGGCATGGTGAAAACAGACTTACAACAAAATTGGAGATTGGATTGACACTGTTTTATTGTTTGATTGCATCTTGATCACACACGATTGAAACGAGACCTGAAGGCTTTTGGACCATCACCATCTGGTTCTCGATATCCTCATACGGGAAAAAAACAACTGATTACAAACCAGTGAAAAAATAACTGTAAAAAATGCATATTGATAGTGAAGTTTGAGAACTGTTTGATGCGGAATTAAAATAGGCTTCAAATTTTCTCTGCATTCCGGATTTAATGGAGAAACAGCACTAAGCAACCGTCTGTCAGTCGGAAGGTTGGCGGTTCAATTCTGGCTTCCCCTTCCACATATTGATGGGATCTTTGGCGAAACACTGATCTTCACTCTAGTAACAAAAATACACATAATACACAAGTATAAATTATTCATATTTAAAAAGAAGTAGTCCAGCTTATTATTTAAAGGGATACTATGCAGTTTTGCTTGCTTTTAGCACCCCCTAGTGTCCGTTAGTGAAACCAAAAGTGAAACTCATCTCCTCGCTGTGCGTTCATCTTTTTAACACCTTAATCTAACAGCTGAAATGTCTCCTCAGCCTTCATTAGTGTCTACAGGAGCGGTTCATCACTAAATCAAACAAATCAGCTGTGATCATGATCTAAAACATGCAGGAAACATGCTGGAAGCAGACTGCAGCACCAGGCATGTCAGCTCCACTTTACTAAGTCCAACAGGGACCGGACCGCCACTCTGAAGTTGCAAGTGTGGTATTGTGGCTAGGGGTGTCAAATTATGAGATTAATTGAGATTAATTCATTACAGCCACATTTAGCGCACTATTTTTTTTAATCGAGTTAATCTCATTTTTAATCTATAACTTTACTAGGACTTTTCTAGCCTACCTTCTATGAAAAAATGTGAAAAATCTCAAATAGTTGCATAGTATGGCTTTATTAAGCAAATTTCAGGTATTCTGCAGTCTGACAGGAGGAATGTGAAGCTGTTCAAGTATTAAGTTTTTGTGGGTAAAAAGAAATGCTTTCAATATTTTCAGAAAAAAATGCAAAGAAGCTTTTATCCCTAATGCATTAGAAACCTCTAAACGACCTGTTGGATTGCTCTTCATATGCGTACATTTAAATGTTTTCCATCCAGCTCTGCATGAAAAATAATGTTTACCTTCAGCTCCAAGAAAAGCAAAAAAAGGGCAGAAATAATGTTTTTCTTTTATGCTCTCTAGTTGTAACTAAGCTGTTTCTGCATGAGTCAGAGCAAACAGATTCAGACTAAATGAAATGTCTGTTTCAGTTTTATCGTGTCATGACGTCTGATTTTTTCTTATCATTCTTACGGATGCTTTATTGTTGCTGTTGTCAGGTCAACATTTAGGCCGATATCTCAGAGTTTTAGTATTTTAAAATGCTGTAATTATTAGGGGTGGGAATTTAACGCGTTAATTATGATTAATTAATTAGAAAAAAAATAACGCATTTAACCTTTAAGCCCGAGGGTCCCCCAACTGGGGGATGTTGAAGTTTAGCAGCAAAATACATGCTCTAAAGTAAGCTCAGAACCTTGGCTACAAGACCTTTTTATGTGCTCCAAACACAACTAGAACTACAATCAAATGAGTGATCAGAAATCCCTCTTCATGTGTTTTTGCCTTCATTTCTGTCTCTAATGCTGCTAAATCAAATCAAATTACACACACATTCTATCAACCCATTATTATTATTATTATTATTATTATTATTATTATTATTATTATTATTATTATTATTATTATTATTATTTTAAAGACAATACCATAATCAAAATGTACTTAAAATAGTATTGTACTTTTAGGTCTGTCCTATTTTTGCCAGTGATATACATTTTTTTTTCTCCTGTTTTGAATTGAAATACAATCTAAATTTTAAATTAAATAATTTTTTTTTTAGAAATTAAAAGAGCTTGTGTTTACAATAATAATGTCAATGACTATTGTTTGATTCTCTGTCTCATTATTTTTCATTTGAAAAAATTGCTTTCTGGGCAAATTTTCTTGAACAATTAAAATGCGATTAATCAAGATTAATTCATTACAAAGCCTCTAATTAATTAGATTAATTTTTTTAATCGAGTCCAACCGCTAGTAATTATATTAACAAACAGACAAAGCTACATTATTAAAATACATCATCAGCTGTACTTTGTTGGCTTCGGGTGACGAAAATATTCGAACAAATCCGTGTTTTTATTTCTATCATGCTGGAGGAAATAAAACTTTAATTCCCTCAGGCTCTGCTTAATTTTCTCTATTTCTTTAGTTTTGCAGGCGTCCCACAGGGGCACTCCCAGTCTCATTAGGCTTTAATATTTAATTTTATGGCCTCTCTGGGGAATGCCGTTGGCTCCAATCTTTCCCACTCATTGTTTAATGGACTGACATCATTGAGGGCTTTGATTGGCAGGTTGCAGAGTCTTGCATCATCATCACTTGAGCACTAAGAAATAAAATAGCAAACCTTGGTTTTCTTGGCTTTTTGGAACATCTCATTTATTTCTTTCTGTTAATGTGGCGTTTTGTCCAATTTCTCGTGGTTTAAAAGCAAATATCTGAAACACGCATATGTTGTGATTCATAACTAGATTCTACATAGCCTCAATAATTCCCCATCTGACTCAAATTAAAGAGGTTAACATTTTTTCTACTGGCATCATCCTTTCTGAAGAACTTTCTACTTTTCATGCTTGACAATTTTAAGAGTGGAGTGGAATCAAAATAGTCCTTCGAGCAATGAAAAAGCAATTATAAACGTCTCCCCGACCACCCGGTTTGAAAGTTGATTAACGCTTGGGCGCTGGATTCTCCACCAATGAGGAGGCTGCTCTGTCTGTTTTCAGGTGGTCTCTGGGCGATCACACAGAATGCACACCGTGGATTTGCAGGAGGACAGATGTATTCAAATAAAACATTAAAATTAATTACTGCCGTTAACCGTGAAACAAAATTCATTATGTGGAAGAAAAGTTGTGATTATTATTGCAGCTATGCAACAAGGTGCTTTAAAAAATGAATGTACAGGTGATGATGTTTAAAGATGAGTTACAACAGCCTATATTCCTCCATTTCGAAGTCTTTTAGTGGATACTAATAATATTATGATAATATATTATTAAGATAATAATATATTAATATGGAATTCAGATTGGTATTTTACTCCATTTACGCCATTTAAAGCTGTTATAGAAAATCTACAGGACAAGTTTTATGCAAACACGGTCACGGAACACTCACCCCTCTCCTCGGGTATCTTACCTGAGATGCTTCTGCTGGAACCGGAAACCCGCGATGCCAAACGAAACGAGATGGCGTTAAACACCAGTCGACATTTTCTAGGTCCAAACGTCTTTTGTTGTCCGTGACTTCAAATGGTGTTTTTCTTTTTGGGACTCTGGTAGTTTGTCCTAAAGTTGAAGTGGTAGCAGCCGGCTGTTTCTCCTTCTCTGATAATATTGAGCGGAGAACCTCTCACACCACTGATGGACTGGCTTCCATACAGTGGGATGCGAAAGTTTGGGCACCCCTGTTACTCTTCTTGATTTTCCTGTATAAATCGTTGGTTGTTACGATAAAAAAAATTCAGTTAAATATATAATATAGGAGACACACAGTGATATTTGAGAAGTGAAACAAAGTTTATAGGATTTACAGAAAGTGTGCAATAATTGTTTAAACAAAATTAGGCAGGTGCATAGGTTTGGGCATTGTTGTCACTTTACTGATTCCAAAACCTTTAGAACTAATTATTGGAACTCAAAATTGGTTTGGGAAGCGTTAGAGGCTGTTATTTATTGCAAAAGGAGGATCTACTAAATATTGAGTTCATTTCTTTTTTGTGGTGCCCAAATTTATGCACCTGCCTAATTTAGTTGAAACAATTATTGCACACTTTCTGTAAATCCTATAAAATTCGTTTCACATATCAAATTTCACTGCGTGTGTCTCCTATATGATATATTTAACTGAAAATTTTTCTTGTAACAACCACTGATTTATAGAGGAAAATCATGAAGATTACCCTGCAAACATTCAGCGTCGCGTGGACGTGCAGACCATGTCTATAATGAGTCTATCGGTCTAGACCACGTCTGTAGGACGTCCTAACTAGGTCTTTGCATAGGCTACCCAAACCTTGGCATCCCACTATATTTGAATAGGTCTCATCTATTTGGTCATTTTTTAAACGTTTAGTAAAAACATATAGAAGCTAACCCTCTGAAAGTCTGAGTTTAAGATTTAAACTCATTAAGCTTAATGAAATGTCAACATTAATTCAGAGTTTAGATGAATCTGATTAAGGAGGACTGCATTGATTTGAGTTAAGTTGGAGGGCTTTTGGCTTTAGTTATATATGATTTTTCCTTTTGAACGACTCCTGTAGGAAACCAGTCAGCCTAAAATGTGTTGTTTAAATTAAAAATCCAACATTCATACAGTTATACACAACTTTTATTAAAAATACATCAATGTGGAGAATGTTTGTTCCTTTTTTACTTTAATTGCAGTTGGAATAAATCTTCATGTCTTTGGTGAAACCGTGTCAGACATTAGTGCGACACGGACTCGTCTCTTTAGGATCAGGCGGAGCGACTCCCATCGAAGGGTCAGGACACACGGGGATCGGTCGGCGACTGATCAGATTTAGTGAAATGCCACTCCAGGAACAAAAGCTGAAGAAAGAGAGGCTTTGGCCTTTGATGTTACATCTGATGTGGAGAACCACTGACAAGCCACATAAATCAGAGTGAACAATGCCTCTGGGAGAGGCGCTGACACACAAGGACGTTTAAATTCAGGTGTGGACGGCGCTTCAGACTCCTGTTTTTGATTTTCTTTTATGCATTTATTCAAAGTCACACTTCAAATCAGGAAAATATTTCAGAAATTCTAGCATGGATGATTTTAGCACAGAATGATTTCACAAAAAATGTCGCGGACAATAACTTCAGTGCACTTTCCTCTTGTTAGTAACATCTGTAACCTAGGCAACCTTGAGATTTTAATTAACTCAGAGTTTTTACAGTTTTCTTCTGCACAAAAGGACCTCATAACAATTGAATGAATGCCATGTCAGAGTTTATTATCGCTGCTGTCAATACTGTTTTCTCTCAGCATCATCAGCCGACTGAATACCAACTTCACATCCACCGTTGCTGGGAAACGGCAGCATCCTCATCCTCAGAAGCTCCTAATGGAATTGTTTCAAACGTTATGGTCAGTGTTTTCAAATCTGCTTAGAATAAAAGCCTTTATATTTTTATTTCATGTAAAATATTCACGTTTTCACACTGACCTTAAAGGTGCAATATGTAGGAATGAAGTAAGAATGACATCTTGTGGTCAAATTTGGGTACTGCAGCCCATTTTTCTAAACAAAAAGTGACCTCTCACTACTGTTCCGTGAGCTTCATGGCTGTTTCCAGTTACGGATCAGCACCAATAGATTCTACTGTAGATGAAAAGCAAAGACGAGTCCTACATAGTTGATAAGTAGAAAAATACATGGTCATATCTGGTGTTAGCACTCTTGGGTGTTTTACGGTAGGGAGCACTTACTACACTTTACGGTAGTTTGTCTCTGGCATTACGGGAGGTGTGGTTGTTTGCAGTCTTGCTGTTATAGTTCTGAACGACTCATTAAAGGAAGTAAAACGCCACAATTGACTCATTTTTCACTTCACACATACGTTTCACTGTAATATCACGTTGTTGGTAATTGAAAAAGTAGCTTGAGATATTTTTTGAGCCAACTATCTGTTTCTAATTCACCGTTAGCATTGTTAGCTCAATGTTAGCCTCTAGCCTGCTTCACCTGATATTAGAGTAAAACAAAAAGATGCTGTGACTTCTTAGGGGTACAAGAAATAACTTCTGGGTCGCTCCTGTTTACTGGCTTTGGTTTTTTAAACACGTCTGGAGCTTTTTACTGAAAGCAGAAAAACAGACAACCCTCCATTCAGCTGAGAAAGGAATCTGTTCCAATGTAACCTTCCTTCTAACATGATTGAGACATTAGACTGTTTTTTTATTAATATTTCATCATGAAATTCTTACATATTGTTCCTTTAAACTTAGCTGTTCTCTGGTCTGAATCCTCTGGAAAAGATGAATGATAAAAATGATAATTTAGAGCAAAGACTTAAAAAAAAGAAAGTTCTACAATAAAATTCGCTGAAAGGGCAGAAAAATGAATCCCAGATGATCTGAGGTTAAATCCAAGCCTGTAACTGAATAGAACAGAAACAGTGATCTGATATAAAGCAAAGGTAAAGGAGGAGGGAGAGAAGTCTGAACTTCATCAGTCCCAGTGGATGATGTAATCTCTTGGTTCTGACTAATGTCATCCATCAAAATGAAAACAAAACAATAGAATGAATAACAATAATGCCTATGAGAGGATGGTTTTTATTTAGGAGCCCAACAGCAGAAGGATTCAAATATCTGGTCTGGTGACCTGAAAGACTTCACTGTTTCCTCAATCGCCTGAGAATCCTGCTGCTACACTCATAAACTTCTCGTCCTTCTCAGAACCAAATCTTTATATCTTCTCAAAAACACCCTTTAAACACAGCTAGTCACTGATCTGCATAAAATCTGTAATTACTTTTTTGATTTTGACACATTTGACACAAATTTCATCAGACTCTGTTAGGCGCTATAAAAGTGCGGGTCATTTATTATTTATATCCTATTGTCAGGTAAAAACTGAATTGCAATAATCACCGGTCTAATAAAGGAGAAGCACCAAAACTAGTCCAGCAAACCCCGAGTTCCCAATGAAAGATTAATTTGATGTGGGCGCAGGATTAAAAATCACTCTGCCTGCCTGTTTCCAGCCCTCTGGTGTGGATACATCAAAGTCAGACCCTTACTGAGAATCTGTTGCTTCTCTGTCTGGAAAGTCATTAAATTGGGAATGTGGCCCAGAGGCAGACGGCCCTCCTCCTGCCTGACTCAGTAGTTGTTCTGTGAAAAATAACCTTGCTTCTTCTCTGCTTCTGCATCTCTTTTATTTGCTCTAATGGGCTCCTGCGCCTATTATTATTATATTTTTTTTGGGGGGGGCCCTGAGGATAAGTTCGGGTCCTGCTGGGCTTTCGGTGTTAAAAATCGCTGCCCTCGCTCTACATCACTCCGAGGGCACATTTGCCGAATCTCCCGCTCTTATGGTGTGATTTCTGACTTCACATTTCATCTCTTTCTCCTCTCGAGCACACTAATGGCAGTAAATAGGCTATAAAAAGGCAGATGAAGTAGAAATGAAGATGACTCTGTTCTGTCAGGCTCAATCACGCTACACACCTCCTGCCAGTTTCACAAAAACACACACTTTCCTCCCCGTGCCGGCTTTCCCCCCACAGCTCCGCCACATCTATCTGTTATGAGAGAGAACTTGTGAAATCTATGGCGTGCAGACCTAGCAGAGCTGGATGAAGGGAGACAAGAATAGTCTCCAGAGTTCTCTCTTTTCTCTTTGGTTGGTGACTCAAAAGTCGTTCCTGATCATTTTACAATTAGTGTCGCAGAAAGAGGATCTCATTCATCAGATCTGGCTCTTTTACACCTACTAATGACACGCTGGACCTGAAATGGAATGAGGAGGAAGTCTTATTCTTTTGGCTTGCGGAGCGGGACGTCTTCCACTCCTGACCCATTTCTCTCTGCTGTGAATCTTCTCGGTCTCTGATGTGGCGAAGGCAGTGGAGTCTGTCTGTCTTTGACTTCAGAGATGCCTGTGTCAAACGCAGCTCTGAAACGGGCCCCAGAGGCGTTAGCGGAAGCTTGAGGGGATGAAAAGTAGTTCCTCTGGTTAGCAGCGAGGGGTGGTGTTGCTCTGAGATGACTTCATCAGTGCTTTTCTTTCCTTCCTGCTGCTCTTATTCTCACATATTAAAGTAACCTGCAGTGCACATTACTCTGCTTTACGTCTCCGTTAATGCATCCAGTGCTTAAATGAACGATTTACTGTAAAATATCGAAGTTGTGTTAAAGTGACGAAATTTGTGTTTTTTTCTTTAGTCAATAAAACCTGAGAGCCTAACTTTGGACACAAGGCCACATAGGTTGGGTGTGTTGTCCTTGCAGTGTTGTCGGGTGTAGTTCGGCACACAGGTGGTAAATATTTAATGTTTTTGTGTCCTGGTTTGCAGCCTCCACCAGGGAGGAAGTGTGCAACAGCTCCTCCATCCTTCAGGCCCAACAAAAGAGCTTTTCACTCCACTTGGAGGTTTGCTGACTCGCGTCTGGAGAACCTAGATAGATCGATTGATTTGCTTTTTGTGAAATAGCTGCTTTATCCACACACTTGTAGAGCAAGAGGTTAAACCATGATTCTGTCTCTTCAGTCTAGATAAAAATCTACTTTTTCGATTTATCACTGATTTTGCATAGAAATGTTTTTTTCTGCAAAGCGTGCAAAGATCTTTGGAAAACTGTGTTTTAAATGTCATCACATCTACTCACGCTGCAAAAACGTTCATGCAACTTCATGCGCTATCCTTGAAATCATGTTTTTTTTTACCTTCTGACCCGACAAGAGAGCTGAATGAACAGTTTCCATTTGACATTTTCAGACTCTTCCTAAACACGCCCACACCTTCAGTATCTCACCATAGGGAGCCTAACCCTGGCTTTCCATCAGACGTGAAAGCGGCGTTTTTACCCGTGAGCTCCCTTCTAACCAAGAGCGATTCTGACGTGAAATGGGAGCAAAAGTGTTTCACATAGCTGATCCCATGAGGTCACAAAATCTCGGGAGAATTGCAACACCACGCGTGAAGTCCACACAATAGCAAGCAAGGAGAAAGATGGCTGCATGTATCCAAAAATGTCTGTGGTTTATTTTCTGTTCTGTATACATCGGCTATGGGAATTTCACAGGAAATGACGTACGTCTGCACGTGACTTTTATTTTGAAAGTTTCTGGATGTTTTACACTGATTTTGTGTAGCGCGTAAAAAATAGACTCGAATCGTAATGATAGTGTCCCTTCGCTTTTGCGATGCATCCAAAATGTTACACTTTGCTGCAGGTGGAAAGGAACTTGTCCACTATAATGGCGGCTATTTACCACGTAGAACGTTTCGCGGTCTTTTCGTGGCCGTTTCGCAATGCTTTCACGTCAGGTGGAAAGCCAGGGTCAGTCTCCTCCCCTTCCAGTCGGGTCGTGGGTCCCCTGGAAGAAGGAGGCAAATCTCGCTAAACTCACAGCCATTTTTATTCTCCGTGTCTGGTTTGATGACGTCAGTTTGGTGAGACGAGCAGTTGTAGTCCTCTACGTGTTTTCACTCAAAACCTGAACTATCTTTTGCTGCCTGTTGAAAATATAAAATAAGTTCTTTCTTGGCATCAAAATGTCTTTAAAATTCATCATATGTGAAATCCATGGTGCATATTGTGAATAAAATAATGAAAGGCTTGAGGCCTAGTTTCATTGAAACTGCAAAAGAGATCCAGCCAGTCTGGCCTTGTCTGCCAGTCACTGCTGAATAAAAGAGCAAAGGGCTAACAGTCTGGGGAAACAAAGTCTGAAGGTCAGTTGAAGTTTATACAGAACCTCATACTAAGATAAGAGCTGGGTGCAAGAGTCAGGTGGAAGATGGGCAGGAAGGAACATTGTATACTTGAGTTGTGTGGACAATTACTGGTGAAAGAGGACCAGCCGTCTCACACAAAAAAGGGAAGGGCTAAAGAATAAATAGAGCCCTGTTCTCAACAGAAGCTGAGACCATCTTGAGCTGTCCTTGGGTTAGTGTAGAGGGTGATTCTTTGTATGGTCTCCCTCAGATCCGTCACCCGTGGAATAAACTGTTCAACTTTATATTGCTGTCTTCTGCTCATTGAGTGGAGTCCTGATTTCTGTCCAAACCAACCAACCTGGGGAGGTGACGTAGGGTGGTAAACGGTAACATTTTTCACCTCAACAACATCAAACTGGATCAGAAAATAACTATTATACATCCATAGGCTCCCATTAATTTTTTTATAGTAGGGGACCCATGGTCCAGAGGTAGATGGGTGTGGCTTAGGCTCCCTATATGGCTCAAACGAGTTGCCTGAATATTGATAGTTTTAGTGAGAATAAGAAAATTGTCAAATTCAGGTGATTTTGTAATTCCTCTGTTTGCAGTTTTGTTGATGTCCTTTGTTGTATTTTTTATTTTGTCTGAAACCCGTCTCCATAGCAACGCCTCTGACTCAGCTGGATGGGCTAACGTCTCTCCTCTGCAGGCAGAGCAACAGAAGCAACAACCTGATTGTCCTGGGTCTGTGGGACATCTCTGAGCTCGGCAACGAGACAGTGATGGAGCAGGGAGGGAAAACTCAGAAACTTCCTTTCACTGCTCGTGTGTGCAAGCTGAGGAGGAAAACAATCTAGTGTGAAGCCCAAAGAGTGCAAACGTTATATGTGTTTGATTTATGCCTCCAACACTGAATGTGAACACACTAACTCTAGTACCAGTGTGTTTTGCAGAGATGCTAACGTAGCGACAGAAAGCAAATTATGTTTGCAATAGCGTATTCTACAGTTGACGTCACCGCGCTAGTGCTGCCGGGTGCTAGGTTATTATTTATGTCACTAGTTTTTACGTACCACCCACCTCTGGTCAGAAGCCTTTTTCGTCCACGTTTGGATGCTGTTTGGGCGATACGTTCAGCTGGACCCCTTTGTTTACACCGCTGCCTCCTGGATAACTCCACATCTGAGAGCGTTGCTAGTATCGGCTCGTAGGACCTTTCCCATTGGCAAAATATATGGAGCAAATATACGGGCTTCCCTTGATCTGCTCCACAATTTGAAAATTCGCTCTTCCACATAAAAACTGCCACCACTTTGCTTTTTCTGTCTTTAGCTTGGCCCGTTTCCCCATTCCAGTTGTTTCCCGTTGTCACAGACCTTACCCAGCTTTGGAAAATGGATAAAACATGTTCCCTCCGACATCAGATTTGGGTATCTAGAGTCCGATTAGCATCACCCCCAACAGCGGTGCTTAGTTACTTCCTGTTTGAACATTTTTAGGAGACGAAAACACAACTTTGAGACGAGCCGAGCGACTCAGACCCATAGGCACCCATGATAAATGTACGCTAGTTTGTCTAGGGCTACATCCCACAATGCATTGCAACATTATGTCACGATCTATTTTTAGCTACTGTAGAATATGCTATTAAAATATCACAGCTCCTTGTAATTTTGACACAACCCATAATAATCCCAATCAATTTCCTGTATAATCTCAGGATCTAATTGCTATCTCTCAATGTCCTCATTTGGGCTCCCGCCTGTGTTTACTAATGAGTTTCTATTATTATTAGATCTGAATGATAAAAATAGCGTTTTAACTTGTTTAGAAAAGACACAGTTTTGTACATCCAGGATTAAAATGCAGATCTGACCTCAAAACTACAAGACGTCAGTGTTTATTTGTACTTCGTCCAGCTAGGATGCTTTTGGGTGGAATAAACCTCAATCTCCCACTGACGGATAACTGTCGAGTCCTCCAAGTCAAGGTCGACCTGTTTCAGTGAACTCGCCACGCTTCCTGAAGCCAGCAGTGGCAGACAAATAATTACACCAAGCGGTCCTTTCTCTTTCACTCCGCTCACACACACCAGTCAGGGTAAATAGCTTTTATTTCTGTTCCCTCATTCTCCTAAAAGACACCCTTTGAGGGACGTGAGGGAAACGCGCTCTTAAAGCGACGTCGCAGTGGAAACAATAACCAGTTTGTCAGCATTTGTCTGGCTCCAGAGAGCCATTCTGCTGCTGACGTGACATGTTAGCGTTGGTCTCGGCAGATGAGCCAAGGTACGGCTGGCTCCGAAAGACAAGTCGTTCCCACTTTTCTATTAAAACATCAATCCAAGATGGACTTGAAACACATAATAAATCTGTGTGGAATTAGACAACGTGACAGCGTTGTGCAGAAATAATATAAACAAGATGGAAGATGTCTTTATGACTCACTTTACAGCAAACAAATCCTGACAGACTGAAGCGTCTCTGCATGGACAGTGTAATAAATAACTGCTGCATTTACATTTATTATCCATTAAGTCGTATCCCTAATATATCGTACGTATTATATCATAAATTGCTATTTTTGGTTCAGTTTAGCCCTAAAACAGGTTATATATACAGTTTACTTTGTGGGATCCAATAGTACGCCTTAGTGAGGGACAGTCTGTGTCAAAATCAATCTGTAAAGGAGCTGGAAGACCTCGTTGGGGATGCAGCGGATCTACGTGACACATTTCTGCATCTTCTCCACCGAGGGCCTGATTTGATTTATAGCCCACATCTGGCCAGAGTCCAGTCAGACCAAATAGAATCACTAAAGGTCGACTGGGGAGTCATCATGGTGTCCCGGCATTTGCAGCCTGCGTAGGTGGGGGCAATAAGACAATGAATGCATTTGAGCGTGAGAGGGCGAGGAAGGGCGTGTAAGGCAGGAAAACGCTGGGTTAAATCACTCCGATAAACTGTGATGGCAGCCAGAGGGTAGGAGGAAGTAATAAGAGGCTGACGGAGGGGTGAAGAGAAAATGATAAAGAAGGAAGGAGTATCTAAATAGATGCAGGTGTGTCTGATTCAGTTTCGTTGAGGTTTGTAGTGACGTCATCAAGGAGAGGAGATTTTGAAATTTGAGCAGCTATAGCTCCTTCTGGAAGGAGCTGAAAGCCACGCCTCATACCGCACACACAAACAGCCTTGTATCGCTAACGGACAAGTAATGTTTTTGACATGTTCCTGCTCAGACACACCTGATTCTAGAATTATCTCCTCAGCCTCCATCGGGTTCTGCAGGAGCTGCTGATCACTCATTTTAATCAGATCTGCAGTGTTGAAGCAGAGAAACATCTAAAACGAGCAGGAAACTGGAACTTGCGATGCTAGCACACCCCTGCTAACGATACAACAGGCTACAAAAACGGACTGATGTAGCATGAGGTTGAAGGTCTGTGGTATATTTCCTGTTGTGTTTACCTCGGCTATGGAGATTTCACAGGAAATGGTCTACCCACATGACTTTTATTTTGAAAGTTTCCGGGTGTTTTACCCTGCTTTCACGTTTGATGTCTTTTCTGGCCTGATTTGAACTGCAGAGTTTGACGCATTCTGCAAGCGTAGCACGTGAAAAACAAACTCAAAGCATGTACGTGTCCCCAGCATGCTTCAAAAACGTAACGCTTTACCACTATAACCCCTCCTTCCTATCGGATGCAAAAGCGGCGTGTAACGTAAAAGAGGTGTTTTACCTGCAAGCCCACTTCCAACTGGGAGCGGTTTAGATGCAAAACAGGAGCAAAAGTATTCCACGCAGCTGGTCACGCAAGGTCACAAAATCACGGGAGAACTGCAACACCACGCGTGATTTTGGAAGTTCACGCGATAAATCCAGACTATAAATGAATGCCAGACAGATCCACAGCTTGTGGTCCAGTCTGGAACTTTTCTTTCTTGTTTGTCTGCAACCCTTCTAGAAGCAGCCGGACATTTCCACACACTCATTCTTGACTCATCGCTTAAGTGGGGACTTAATGAGGAAGCCTGAATTTACTTTCACTTTCTGCTTTCACCTGAGCCTGAGATCAGTGGTGTCCTTTAAAAAGCAGCTGAAAGCTTTGATGTGACCTTCAGTTGATTCTTCATCACTACCTCCTCTTCATTCTGCTCTTTCTACCAATTTCTGCCTTTCCCGTCACCCACTGATTACCCTTATCTTATTCAGTTTCTTCTCCCCTTTCGTCAAAATTTTTAATCAGAATTTTTACTTTTCCCACTTTTTATATTTTTTAGTAATTTTTTTATTTCTTTACTTTTTGTACATTTTTTGTTCTTGTGAAGAACCTCGTGATTTTTATTTTGAGAGGCGCTACGTAAAAGATCGTTTCTTCTTGTCTCTCTTCAAACCCTGCCCCTGTCGGCTGAATAAACACTCAACCCCCTCAGCACGCGCACACACACGAACACACACACACACACTCCTGGAGTGGGCGGGGAAAACAGGTCTTTTTTATAATGAGCCTTATTATGCGTGTTTTATATGGTCATTTTTCAGGGCTCCTGCTACATTTTAAACTCCAACAAAATTGTATATGCTTACAGAGGCTCAAAGATCAGTTTCCAATTGTAAATAAACCCATTCAGTTGCCCCTTTAATATACGTACCTCAACTTTATGCCAAATCAAATGAACTCAGCCTTAATGTACCTTTCTATCAGTAAAGACTGTTTGGGAGGTGAGAAATAAATGAGTAGTTGTGTTCAAACTGTTGACTGGCCCTCCCTTATGCCACCTTTTTATTTTCTGAAATTCATACAAATGAATCAAGGGCTCTACAAGAAAGAGAAAAGAAAACTCAGTGGCATAAAAGATGTCCTGTCCTTCAGCGCATTGTCATGTTTTCTTGCCACCTACCTGTTTTCTATTTCCCACAAGAGCCATTCATGGACGAGGAGCGCTCGTAATTCACATCAGGAGAATTGCGCTGTAAAGCTGAACAACAGGACGTTTTTATTCTGGACCTTGGCAGGAAATGTAAGAGCTGGTGCCTGCTTCCTGACGGAAATTAGAAAGTAAACAGCCAAGATGATTTTAAAAATTGCACATTTTTTTTCCAGTGCAACAGCACAACATGCCAGCTGGACACACCTTCTTATTTATTTATTTTTAGTATAGAGGAGAGTTGAAGAGGGCGAACACACATGAACACACACCTGATGAGGGCTGAGACACAGAAGGGAGGAGAAAGCTCGAGGCAAACGCGGGCGCGACAGTTCCTCTGGAGGTCTGGGCTGACGTTCACCAGCAGGATGTCTCAGAGAAAAAGGAGCTTCACTTTTGGAGCTTATGGAGGGTAAGATGACAGCGAGCTGATGTGTCTGGGTTTCCGTTGATTTTGCGAGTTCGTCACTTGCCCTGCTCTACAACCGACACTACAGCACGAGACGGCAGTAGACCTGTTGCGTCTGATTGGCCTCTCAGGAGAGGAAGGTGTGAGACTGCTCAGGGAGTCGTTACACACCTGCTCAGCAACTGCAGTTAGATAACGAGGTCATTGACATTCAGCACAGGAGCCTTCTAATTAACAGCTTTAACAGTGAAAGAGGATGGAAATGTTAAACTAATTAGATCAGTTTATTCATGTGTAATGACTCAAAGAGAGCGGCGAGGGAGAGTTTATGCATGGCTCATCTGGATGGTGGGTTGTCTCAGTTATGGTGGCCGGTTTTAAAATGATAACAACAATAATTCAAAAACCTGATCAAACCTGATCTGGTTGGCTCATAGATATAAAGCGGTGCTCTGGTCTTTTAATCCATCAGTGAGTTTTTAATTCAGTGTGTTTTTGACGTAAGCGATTACATTCTTAACATTTTAAAGAGGTCCTTCACTCATATTTTTGATACATTTGCAGTGGTCTCTACTAGGAATGAATGCCTTGTAAGTTGTACTCCGGGGCGAAACAAAGCTCCGGTGCGCCTGTTTCAGCACGGAGAATTCAGCTGGAGGAGAAAGTAGCTTCAGACGACAGGATCTGGAGTCTTATTTCCTGATTTTTGCACATCTTGTCTCTGATTGGCTAACAGCAACATGACTCTACCACTGACTCTGTTTGCTCTGCAACGTTGATGTTTTATCTCCACAAATAACACAAGCCTGGAGGAGTTCTGCTGTGTGGTGGAGTTGCTAATGCTAACGGTTAGCTTCTACTAGCCGAGACGTTCTCTGCTGTTTCCTGGACGCTAAACCAACAACAGCCTTCCCCGTCATGAGTCAAGATGGGTGAGTCCATGAATGTTAAGTGACAGTGTGATGTCACACTGTCAGGATTTTCTAATCCTAGAGTTTCACCATCTATTTTCTATCAGAAGCTAATGCAGGAGATAGGTGGAGGAGACTATTTTCATGTTCAGCCTGCATGAAAAACTCAGAGTGACCCATTAGAATCACAAATAATGATTAAAAATGGTTTTTCAGTGAAGGACCTCTTTATATTTTATCTGCATCATGAAAGAGTTATGCTGCAATTTTCCCTCAAGGATGCATGTGTGCATTAATAACAGAACAGTTGAGATTATTTATTTTTTTAATGGTAAATTGTCATTTTGAGTTTTCTCCTGAGGTATTTCAAGCTGATTAGCTTAAAATTTCACATTAACTAATAAATGTTGGAGGCTTCTTTGCCTGTTTCTGCATCACTAAGATTTCTACAAGCTTTTGATTCAAGTGGTTTGTTTTTCTCACCTCATTAGTCAGTAATCAGGACTTTTTTTTAACTAAAAATAAACAATCTCTTGGTTTTGCTGCTTTTCATTTTTCACTTCAGAAAGTTGCTGGTTGCAAGAAATAAAAGAATACTATTCATCAAAAACATCTGAATTAAGAACTCTACGGATGGATGCTGCAACACTTTATTCTAACCACAAAATATAGAGGAGAAATCACTTGAAAAAAGATTGTTTCATGTGTACTTCAGCTATCTGTTCTATTTACATATCAATTAGCTCATGAGAAAATATTGCAAGAATAATATATGGCTATTTTAGAAATTTTGCTGTTTTCACAAAAAAAGAGATTGTGGTCGTTTTCTTGCAATAAAAGGTTAAAAAATATGTAAATGGCATAAAGAAAACCAATAACTTGGTATGTTTAAAGATGCAATAAGTAAGTATTTTATAGTGAAATAACCACAAAGCAGTCTAATGTTTAAATCATGTTGGAAGGACTGAAACAGATTCCCTTCTCAGCTGGCTAGGGGGTTGTCAACTTTTCTCCTTTTAAAAAAGCCAAAGAGGGATGTAGTTACTGTTTACAATCTGTCCTGCCTCCATACTTCCTGGTTCCAGAGCCAATCATCTGTGACCATGCGGGGTTGCCAAATCTGCCTTGGCAAACACCGCTGTGCTGGTATTTGTAAATCGACACCAAACGACAAAAAATAAGCCGTGTTGTGGAAAAGGTTTTAGCCAGTAAACAGGAGCGACCCAGAAGTTATTTCTTGTACTCCCAAGAAGCCACAACATATTTTTCTTTTACTTTAATATCGGGTAAAGAAGGCTGTAGAGGCTAACGTTGAGCTAACAATGCTAATGCTTTGTCCAATAAAATAATCAGATGTAAAAAAATCACAAGCTACTTTTCAATTACCAACAACTCGATATTACAATGAAATGTATTTATCTATTTATCAACTGTATGACTCGTCTTCACTCATCTAGAGTCTTCTGGTTCTGAGCTGTAACTAAAAACAGCCATAAAACTCACGGAAGGGAAGTGAGGAGGGTCTGAGAGCAGACTTGTTTGTTTTGAAACATGGACTGCAGTACCCAAACTTGACCACAGGATGTCATCCTTACTTCCTCCTTTAAGCAGTCAGTTTTAAAAACGTCAAAAATATTGTATTGCATATAAAAGAATATAAGGAAAAAAGACCCAAAAATGTTGAAAATAAATAGATATTTTATTTCATATCAGCAGTTGCATTTAAATTTTTGCTATTTTTTTCACATCTCAGCTAAATAACTGTTTTGCTTTGTTTGAAAATCCTAATTTTTCTCCTTTCTTGTGTAACTCCCCAAATTCTTTCTGATTTTGCATTAAAAGCATCATTACATTAATTTTTAATACCACTAATGATCCTTAAAAGAACAAACAAACATTAATTCATGTAGACACAGTCAGAGAGGAATTAGCATGTTTGTTTCAGGAACAGAAAATAGATTTAATATGTTTCACTTTTCCCCAGTATTTGTTTTAGCTAACAGCCTAAGAAAACAAACAAACCCTTTCTGAGGAAATTAATTTGCAAAGAAGAAGAGGAAAGTGATTCTCAAACAGAAATGGATTGAGCCAAAACTTGGAGTGTCACATTATCATCCCGTTTCATTTGAATGTGTCATTTTGCGACGGGGTAATTGGCACGTACGATTTAATGGGTTGTTGTTGGAGGTTAAAGCTGTCTTTATGTTGCACTTGCAGCGACTGAAATGGATGTACTAAAAAAATAACCCAGAACAAATTAAAAACCAGGAAATGATTTCCTATTTCTGTCAGCTTGTTGCTATAACCTCAGAGCAGAATGCAAATTTCAGAGGAAGCAATTATGCAATAAAGGAAAGAGGATTTGAAAACAATCATAAATGTTGTGTGTTTTTATTAATTTATTTAGGAAATGTCCTCAACTCCAGCTTTAGGATCAAACTGGGCTAATTTATTCTTACTTTTTCTAAATATTTGGTAGTGAAACCAAATTTCGGATGAACGTTAGGAAGCGTTAGTGTTGTTAAAGGATTTAGATTACAGCTGGCTGCTTTTGTTCTGGTGGATTAAGTCGGCTCTAAGCCTGAAGTCAAACTGCAGCTGTTTAACCATGTGAAAGATTAGATGATGTGCACGGATCTAACTGCTGTTACAGTTACTCCCCACAGGTATGAGACTACCTGATGAAGGTTTGGAGGAGGAGGAGGGAGCACCAACACAACTGTATGGTTTCTTCAGACATTTCAAGGCAAAGCAGCGTTATGTAGCACATACACACAGGCACTTTAATGTGCTTTCCATTAGCAATACACAAATTAATTTCAGATTTGAAAATCGGAAAAAGACGAGCAGTTACAGTGCAGAAGGTGCAGCATAAGAAACAATCATTCATAGGCTGATGAATACATGAAAGTTTTCAGTTTTGATTTAAAAGCTTCTAGAGTTGGGACACGTGAGGTCATGAGGAAGCTGATTCCATCTGTGTGCAGCATAGTAGCTAAAAGCAGCAGTTTGGTTCTGACCCGGGGTTCTACCAGCTGACTGCTTCCTAAGGATCTCAGAGCCCTGCTGGGTGTAGATACTGGAAGGAGATCCGACATGTATTTTGGCCTCATGCCATTCTGTAGTTTACTGGTAACCAGTGTAGAGATTTAAGAACAGTTGTTAAGACTCTAGCAGCAGCATTCTGAATAAGCTGCAGATGCTTCACAGCTTTTTAGGGACGACCAGACAAAAGACCGTTGCAGTAGTCCTGTTTGCTGGAGATGAAGCATGAATGAGTTTCTATAGGTCTGGTCTGGACATGTGACCTCTCAGTGTGATCAGCTCTTCAGTTCTCAGGCTTGTCTGACAGATTTTATGCACAACCTTCTTTAGCAAAGTGCACAAGATAATTCTTTACGGTGTTTATTAACGTGGTCCAGCTCAGATCTTGAGGGATTTTGTTGGTTGTCATCACGCTCCACTACCTGTCTTCAGTCAGATCTTTAAAGGCCGTCTGATGGTCGACTCTGCAGCTTTGTGTTTCCAGACACATTTGTGATGGAAAAGGCCCTCTCCACCTCCTTTTGCACTAATGCAGCTCAGAAAGATCACACTCACCTCTGTTTTATTTCACTGTGGTAGGACTTAGTTCACACCCTGATGCTGAGCTGAACAAATCTGTGTTTGTCTTGTCTGGTCAGAGATTGCCCTCCCAGTTTAAAGTGTTTTCATGTCCTCTATCAGCGTTGTGCTGCAGAGTGAGTAGAGCTTCATTTCTTATCCAGGGCGGCTGATACTTCTGCAGAGCCTTTCATGCCGTCTGAGCCATCACATAATCTCCTATTCCAGTTAACAACGTCTGAAGCCTCTGTATGCATCCTTCACCAGAACTAGGCTGCAGAAATTCAGCGCGGATTGGCTCTTTAATTAGTCATTGTGAATTATTTTGTGCCGTTTCTTTTCAAACTATCGTGTAAACATGCAGATAGACGGTGGTGCTGATTCTGTTTCATTTTTTATCTCAGATTATTTGGTTTTATTTTAAAAAAAACTTCAGATTTGACTTTTAAAAGCAAATGTGCAAGGTCACACATGCTGTAGGTTTTACCCTGACAGCATCGTTTTTGGATATCTGCGTGTTATAAGTCTCACATTATAGTCGGTTCTTCCTGAGGCCCCATTCGCGAGTGCTGACGTCATCCATCGAAGGTGAGAAAAAGCATCCAGAGGCTCCGGTGCAGCTGTGTGGTCGTGGCAGAGCAGGACATTTGTAGGGGACTTCATTAGTGTGATGAGGTGCAGCTGGTGAGGTTTCACTCCGCTTCCTCTTCGGGAACATGGAGGAAGATAGAGTTACACAAAACCTCAGGTTAGATGAGGATGAAGCGGTGATGTAAGAGGCTCGGTTTTGTTTGACAACGATCAAATAATGTCCTGATTGGAACTTTGAGAGCACACGATGATGCCTAAAATTGGCTCATCACAATCACACGAGTCCCGCCTGAAGCTCCTGAACAAGGGGAATGATTTCTGCCAAAAAACATGTAATCACCGCTCTTAGAGAGTGTTCATTAAGTTGTTTCATCTCCAGTCTGGCTGGTTACCAGGAAATATGGGCCCAACAGGAGACAGATTTTTACAATAGATCTGTGTCTTAAAGGCCAAGTTCACTGAGTATTTTGTTATTTTTGAAGTATAATCAGTCTGAGTTTAAAATGCAGGTTAAATGCGAAAAGAGTCTTCTGCCCTTATTTCCTGCATTAGCCGCCAAAAGATAATAGGAAAACGCTCCAGTCTGAAAAAGCCACGCAGATTTACGTCACACCACCATTAGCATTCATGGACTCACCCATCTTGGCTCACGACCGGGGGAAGCTGTGTTGATTTAGTGGCCAGGAGAGAGCAAACCAGCTAGTAGAAGCTAACCGTTAGCATTAGCAACTCCACAACATGGCAGAACTCCTCCAGGCTTGTGTTATTTATGAAGATTAAAAATCAACGTTGCAGAGAAAATGAAGGTGGAAGAGTCGCGTTGCTGTTAGCCAATCAGAGGCGAGATGTCCAAATATCATGAATAATAATGAGTAAGACTCCAAATCCTGCTGTTTTCTGACTTTTAGTCAAGTTAAATTATTATGTAATTGCAATTAATCAAATTTGTATTTCAATTTGAGCTCCAGTCACAAAGTAACAGAAACATTTATTGTGGAAAATTCTTTTTTGCAATGGGTTATGCAAGCATGCTCTTGTTTTGTCGTGCTTGTGGAATAACACACACGAGACTAAAGATGGCAGAATGATGACAAAACACAACACCATAGGATTCTGCAACAGTAGCACCGACTACCTAATAGAACAGCTGCTCTTCGCTGCTTTTATAGCAGCACTGTCTGTCCATGTTGTTCAAGTGACTGAACCTTCAAGTAGAAAACAAAGTTTAATTAGTTGATGTCTACTTTTAACTTAGACTAACTAAAAATGTTTGAGTTTTGTCCTAAATATATGAGATTTGTCACAATTTTATGCTATACCATTTCTGATATTGTATACCATCTTAAGAGTAATCACTGCTAAGCAGGACAATTCTGCCACCTGTTGATGTAAGTTGGTATCTGCAGTATCCTTAAAGAGGAAGCAGAATGTAAAGTCATAATTACTCTGTTGTTGAATAAAGGCAGCTTGCGTTTTTCGAATGCAGCGCACCAAAACTCAGAGCCGTGTCCGACCTGCTTCCTATGTAAGTTAGTCATCTTGAAAAGGCGAGGGAGAGACGGTTCTAGAAAAGCTTCTGAAAACACGTAATAACAATCCACACCTGCTTACACCTGAATGTTCCAACCAATGTTAGCATTATTTAATAGCTGGTTGCAGCAATGCTAACCACAGAACAGCGGCTAATACTGTTGTTGGACCAGGATACATAACAGAGAAGAATGTTGGTGCACCACTCACCTTCCAGGATGTACTGGGAATATCCAGACTGTTAACGAATGCCAAATAAATCCATAACTTGTCACTTTGTCCCTTGCTCGTCAACACCATCACACCACACGCGTGTAACAGGTTGTTTCTTTGCAGGGCTAACTCATAGGTGTGAGTCTGACCTCTTATCAGGGCTGCTGGGTCAAATCTGAGCCCAGACAAAGTTGCATAAGCGGCTCAAAGCACTGTTTCCACTTATGAATTAACATCAATCTGCTGCCACTTGAAAACCTGAACTCTGAATAATATTTCACAACTCAATTTGATTTCTCATTCCCTTGTTGTCACTTTTCTTTCCCTCATTTCAGAAAATGTATTCCCTAAAGTTTGATAACTGCTAGAAATTTAATTATACGTTGTTATTCAGGCTCTGTTCCAGCTCTGCTTCTTCTACAGATTGGATAAACAAGTTAGTGTAGCGGTAACCGAGGGTTTTGAACACAGCAGAGCTCAGACTGCTCTTATTGACAACATGAAGTGCTCTTAATGATCTGCTGTTAATGCTGAAAACATTTTGTATTGATTTCACAGACTTAATACATTTCAAAGAACGTTTCTGTTCCAGTCGTTTGATTTTATTTCAGCTGTTTGCTCTTGAAACGAAAATGCTGCTCCAGGGCCGGCCCAAGCCTTTGTGGGGCCCTAAGCGGGATTTCCTTTGGGGACCCCATACCAACAAGTCAACACCTTCATCATTCCTAGGCTACACAATGTGTGCAACATACCCACTTTAACTACCATCATTTGTAAGCAGCTTACATCATACCAGTGTTATTATGGCTATTAATTTTAAATTTGCTGGAGTAGCGAACAAAAATGCTCAAATTAATTTGCATTTACAAATGTAGTATTATATAAAGTAACATTCTGCAACTTTTACACCTTAAAATTATGCTTTTTTGTAAAGTTTTTGCATCATAGTATTATCTATTATGTTCATTTTCATACCTGTGATAGTGTTGGGGGGTCCCACATCTGTTTACTGCACTATACAGTTTTTGAGCTTCGGTTAGCCGCCGGAAGTACTGACTGGGTGTCGTTTTTCGGCAGACTATGGCAAGCCAAAGGGATAAAAAAAAGTGCGCGTTCTAAAAGCGCGTTATGTCCGCCAAAATGCGCATCCTGAACGCGCGTTTTGACGCAAAAGGAAGGAAAAAACTCACTTGTTCTAAAAGTGAGCGTTATGTCCGCCAAAACGGGCGTCTTGAACGAGCGTTTTGGCGGACATAATGCGAGTTTAGAACATGCATTTTTTTAATCCCTTTGGCTTGCCATAATTGTATACCGTAGACTCACTGTAGCAGCGGCAGATTCACCAAAGAAAGCTAGAAATCCCTTATCAGAGGAATCTAGGAAAAGAAAAAGAGAACGTGATAGAACAAGAGCAAAGACCAGAGTTATTATTGGGCCGTCTTTTCCTCGCTGGAGAGCTCTTTTAGAAAGAACGGCATGAACTACGGACTCTGACCTAGCCGTGCTGCTAATGGCTAGGTAAGTAATAAATGATTTCACCAGGGTTATTGTGTCTGGTCGGGCATAAAGTTGTTATACAGTCCTGATAAAACTATTTATTCAATGTGTGGAGGTGGAAAAGTTTGTTTTCGTTGTTTTGCCTGACATTAGGAATGTTAACATGCCTCTTATGCCCGAGAGAGAGATTTAATGTTACGACAGTGACGTTACGCAGCAAGCCTCTAGAGGGAGAAAGAGACCATGTAACTGCAAAGTTGCGGAATGCTTCTTTAAGTGTGGTATATTAATTCAACCATTCGAAAGTAACATCAACAAACACTGAATTTATAGTAAACAAGTTAAGTTTACTGTCTTTTGCTCTTAAAATTTGGACTAGATGTGTAAAACGTGCAATCACTACATCATAAAACCAAAAGGCCTTTTATAGAAAATAATATTTAAAAACATTTTCTTGTGTAATATAATTTAGTTTGTATTATTTAAAGTTAAAACATTTTTTTCCTCAAGTCATCTTGGTGCTCTTTGGGGGGCCCCATGGTATTGTCGGGGCCCCAAGCTGTCGCTTAATTTGTGTACGCCTTGGGCCGGCTCTGGACTGCTCTAAGTTTAGACTCACGGCTGTGATTGGTTTTTAAATTACGTTTTTCTATATTAGTTTTGACGTATCTGTCATAATGAAAACACTTAAAACAATTTAAAGGGATATTCCACCCCTAAGTGAAATTTGGTCTATTTCCGTATTCCCCACAGTTCAATAAGTGAGAAAAAAGCATTTAGTAACCAGAGCAGTGATTCTCCTGATCCGTCTGCTTTAGCTTAGCATAAACAATGGAAGTGAATGGCAGGTACTAGCATTTTGTGTGCAAAAGTGATTAAAATGACTCGATGATGATACCAATTATCCTTGGTGAGCTCAATAATCACGTCGACTGCAAATAAAAAGTAAGAACTAACACGAAGAATTTGCAGGAGCCGATTTAAACTTGGGACTACATTACGACAAAGCACCGCTGTAACCCGCCGCTGCATGGCGAGTTCGCCCCTTGGGTTTTAACCCCAGATCTTGATGTGACGGTCTGTTTCCCAGCTGTTAGGGTCAGCAGCTCATATTTCTACTCTCAACGGTTTCCCACAAAGCCCAGACCAGCAGCTCACACTCCCAACAGTGTTTGCATAACAAACAGGTTTTGGTCATGTGGAAAAGTGAGTTGTATCTGACAGAAGCAGGCGTCTGGACTGTGTGCACTGAAACAGTTGAATGACAAAAGCATTTCTGATGTGAGACAAACTGTTTCAGCTGGTTACATCATCTCCTCCTCCTTCATCAAACATTTTGTTTTTATTAGTTGATGGACAAAAGTGGTAAAACTGGAAAAAGGCAGAAATTTAAACAGTATCAGACCCAGCCAGCACACATAGGTGGGCCCCATATGGAATATATATGGGCAAGCCATATGGGTCCCAACAGGGTTTGTCCATGGTTTCCATGGTGGCCCCACAAGGGTTTGCCAGTGTTTGAGTCAAACCCTCTGAAAACCCATGTAGGGCCCGTCAAAATCTACGTGGGCAAAATTCTTTCTGGGCCCATGGGGCCACAGTGGAAACTGTGGACAAACCCTGTTGGGACCCATACAGCTTGTCCATATATATTCCAAATGGAGCCCACCTATGTGTGAACCAAACAAAGCAGATCAATGTGATGACATTCTGGATTTGCCCAGTTAGCTCCTGTCTGCCTCCGAGTGGTGGGGGTGTGCCTCAAATACAAATTACTGGAACTAATTATCCATCTGTGCTGTCGTGTACGTCTTTACTGCCTCTATAAACACTCTAAACTTGAAATAAACCTGTCTATACATTTTCTGTCAGTGGTTGGTTTTAGAAATGATGTGCCTAAAACAAGCCGTTTCAAATAGTCTCCATTTGTGACATCACAAACGGGGAATAAAAGTCCCCTTTAAAGTTTCCTCTAGAACTTTATAAATCCAAACAACTATAATTACCATTTTAGTGTCATTTATATCTATAATATGAAAGTTGAAGGGCTCATTTTATTTTAATTGATATTTTTCATGAGGGAGCTGCAAGGTGGCACATTTGCACTGTTGTCTTACAGTGAAAAGGTCACAGGTTCGAATCCCACCTCCCACCCTTTGGTGCTGAGTTCTCCTTATACAGGTGTGGGTTTTCTCCAGGTGCTCTGGTTTCCTCCCACAGAGCAAAAACATGCTTGTCAGGCTGACTGCAGACCCCAAACTGTCCCTAGGTGTGATTGAGTGTGTGACTGGCTGTTTTTTGTGTTCCAGGAGGAACCTGTCCAGGGGTTCCCCCCGCCTCTTTCCTGATTACTGCTGGAATCCCAGCTTCCTGACCCTAATGATGGATGGAATAATGATGGAATAATGGATGCATAAATGTTTCATGACTGAACTATCTGTAGTTTTAGGGATTTTTGGGACCATCTAAAGCAAATTTAAGAAGAGAAAACTGTTTGCAGATGTCCACAAACTTAAATTAGTGTATATCCTTTTTTCATCCACTTAAGGCTGATAAATTGTCAGATAAATTGCTTTAATTAGCCTGATTGTGTTTTCATTTTGCTTCCTTGTCAATAAATAAAGTGTTGCCTGTGTGTGTGTGTGTGTGTGTGTGTGTGTGTGCGTGTGTGTGTGTGTGTGTGTGTGTGTGTGTGTGTGTGTGTGTGATGCTGAATTAGCTCTGTAATTATTTGAGTGGGTTACCCCCGGGGAGGAAGGAACAGACGGTGATTATTTATTGTCCACAGCTACTTTTTTGTCTTTGTGCCGTTTCAAAGACGGATGCTGCAGGTGAACGAATCATTTCAGGAAAAAACACAGAGCACCAACAGAGAAAAAAACACTCCTGGTTTATTTCTCTTTTGCATTTTCCTCTCGTTTATCCACGCAGCAGCAAAGTCACGCGCTTCTTCTAATCTCCATATATGCATATGTATCCCCACATCATTTGTCACATTTAAATTCCCGTGTTTATGCATCTTATACTTATTCCACTTTTTCAAATCTTGATTGGTCCATTTTTAGATGAAAACGGCTGCTTTTGGTTCCTTTCCATTCAGATAGATCCCTGCTCCAGCAGCCTGCCCGCCTGCTTCTGCCAGCCTCAGATTTCTACGTCAGAAACAATCCGGTTCTGGCTCCACTTAGCTCGTAGCTGGCAGGCAGAGGAGTAAGGGAGGAGAGATGAGCGATGAAAGTTATATTCCTCTGCTTCAGAAGGGGAAGAAGTGAGCATTATCTATGGCAGTTTACCGTCAGAAATGCAGAAGCATGTTTGTTAGGTCTGTGTGGGGTTAAATAAAACAATAATGGTTGTGTTCAAATGTTTTTGAAACATTTTGATGTGATCATATCCAAAAACACAGCAGGTCAGTTTTTTTACTGTGATCTAGAGATAAACTAATCATGACTGCAGAGGAGGTTCTCTGAATCTTTATTATTGCATCAGAATTTGAAAAAAATGGTGACCTCTGTTTGTTTTCTAGCTTGCAACTGTCCTCTTTTCTTCTACAATACAGAATTAAGACTAATTTATTCTCTCGTTGTTTTTCTGTCTAGAGTTGACAAGAGCTTCTCCAGGACCAGAACCGTTAGGTGAGTCATCGTTTTCTTCTTTTTTCTTAAAGCAGCATTACGGCTCAGAGGATTAAGTCTCACGCATCACCGATCTCTAAACTGCTCTTCACAATGTTGTAGTTCCAACCACTGAAATGTTGAGACGGAGGCTGTTTTATCCTGCATGTGACCAACTTATTGAATCTGATGAAGGCAGCGTTGATGAATAGTGAATGTAACAGGAAACCAGCCTGGCCAGCCATGCCAGTGCTTCCTTATGGGAAGGGTTAGGGTTAGGGTTTGGGGGGTTAGGGTTAACCCTAACCCTAACTTTTTCTTATCATCCTCTGTGTAGAATAGACAGAGGGCGAGTCTGGCAGGCCAGGCTAACAGGAAACAGCCACCATGCTTTCATACACACACACACGTGTGTGTGTGTGTCTTTTGACTGCATTTAGGTACATCTTTGTCACTGCTTCCATAAATAAAAAAGAAAGAAAATTTATAGTTAAGACAGTCAAATATGTAACTGAAAAGCCGACTATTACGTCAATAGAAGAAAACCTGTTGGATCCTGAAATTAAATGTGATTTTTATGAAGAGATAAGAGTGAGAGCAGTAGCTCAGGAGGTAGAGCAGGTTGTCCAGTAATCGGAAGGTTGCAGGTTTGATCCTGGTTCCCACCAGAGAGTGCTGCTGTTGTGTCCTTGAGCAAGACACTTAACCCACCTTGCCTGCTGGTGGTGGTCGGAGGGACCGGCGGCGCCAGTGTACGGCAGGCCTTGCCCAGGGCAGCTGTAGCTACATTGTAGCTCATCACCACCAGTGTGTGAATGGGTGGATGACTGATTCTGTTGTGAAGCGCCTTGGGGGGTTGTAGAAACCCTAAGAAAGTGCTATACAAATACAGGCCATTTACCATTATGCACAGTCCACGGTTGTGGTAATATTACACTGATTTGCCAGCATGGTGTGTCCTATAAAATATGCTTATATAGCTGCTTTCTCACCCACAAAACGTGTAAAGTTGAACTGATGCATGTTTGAGATGCAGAGGTGATACATCTGCGTGTGTGTGTGTGTGTGTGTGTGTGCGTGTGTGTAAGGGACAGCCAGTGTGATGAATGATTCTGCGACGTCGGCTCTGCACACACTGAAAAAGTCACCTCTGTTAGAAATAGCGACCATTGTTGGTTTAACAAAAACAACCTTCTTAGCTTGTGTGTGTCACAAACACAATGAAAAGGGCAGAAGTTAAAGGAGGATCTTTGATGACATCTTTGTGCACGAGTGGGTGAGTGGCACGAACACACACTACAAAATGGCCTGCTGTCAAGATGAGACAAACACTTTCAAGAGAGTTAGCAGACTTCAACATATAAACACTTTAACGCCTGACGACAGGAGGAGGTTTAAATCCATAGCAACAAAATTGAAATCATTCAAAGCCCGTTGGAGCTCTGGGATGATGAAAAACTTTGGTCCGATTCGCCGGTGTCTTGGCCACATATTTATTCCTATTTAACAGAAAGCCCTGGACCCTTCACTCATGAAAAAGTAAAGGCTTTCAAACGTCTGGAGGCCTACGATTATTTTATTTCAAGGAAAGTTGGGCCGATCTCTTCTGCTTAACAGAAAGCCGTGGTTGTGCTAGAAGAGAGGTCAGACCTGACCAGCAGAGTCACAGCGTGATTCACATCACCTGTGGGTGATGGGTTAGGGTTAGAAAATGACGAAATCCTCACCGTGACTGCAAAGCTGGGTAAGTC
Source organism: Aphyosemion australe (assembly GCA_006937985.1). NCBI lineage: Eukaryota > Metazoa > Chordata > Actinopteri > Cyprinodontiformes > Nothobranchiidae > Aphyosemion > Aphyosemion australe. The sequence goes on from SSNS01000041.1 coordinate 1,833,599, forward strand.
TTCATTGATCAGTGTTCGTATTTATTTATTTAGGCCTCCTCCAGGTCAGGGACGAGTCCTGTCCCAAGTAGAAGCGTTTAAGTATCTCAGGGTCTTGTTCATGAGTGAGGGAAAGATGGAGCACGAGATCGATAGGCGATTGGTGCTGCGTCTGCAGTGATGCAGGCGTTGTACCGGTCTGTCGAGGTGAAGAGAGAGCTGAACTAGAAGGCGAAGCTCTCGATTTACCAGTCGATCTACGTTCCTACCCTCACCTATGGTCATAATCTTTGGGTAGTGACCGAAAGAATGAGATCACAGACACAATCGGCTGAAATGAGTTTTTTCAGCAGGGTGTCTGGGCTCTCCCTTAGAGATAAGGTGAGAAGCTCGGTCATCCAGGAGGGGCTCGGAGTAGATCTGCTGCTCCTCCACATCGAGAGGAGCCAGTTGAGGTGGCTCGGGCATCTGGTCAGGATGCCTCCTGGACCTGGCCCAAGTGGAAGAAAATAGATGATCACAGTTTGGGACACTTGAATCAGAACGCAAAAACAATATGACTCAGCGGATTTCAAATTCCACAAACTTGCATGTTTTTGGAAACATCTCTAAATAACAAAGACTTCGTCACAAGGACTTACCACGAACAAAATGAGCCTCACAAACTGTCCGTTGCTGCAGGAATCTGGGCTTTCTTCAGAGCGTCTGTGTTGCCCGCAACCATCTCTTTTGTGTTTCACGGTCCTTTACGGAGGAAATTCAAAGAAAACTTTTTATCAAGCCCACAATGTAGGGCTGGGCGACATGGCCTCAAATCAATATCACAATAGATTGAGCAGTTTACCACGATAAATGGGTGATAACTACTCGTACAGCAACAGGTAGAGGGAGAGCGGTGGTAGATTTGGTCGAGTCCCACAAAAATCCTTCAACAACCGTTTGGTAACATTTCGAATCCAGTCGCTGCTGCCAGCCGTTACCTGCTGCTCCACCTGCTTCAACATTTGAATCATCCTAAATTTCCTCACTTTCTCGTTACAAACCGAATGGGGCGGAGTCATGTGGCCACACAAAATCATGGGACTCTACCCCATCCAGTTTGTAGCACAGCATCTCAGGTCTTGTCCACACGTAGCCGGGTTTTTTAAAAAACAAATATCCACCCTCCCAAAAAATAGCGTCCACACCACCTAGTTTTTAGAAAAAACTCTGTCCATACATAACCACGTAAGTGCGTTGTTAATCACATTCATAGGCATGCCAGACCTGTAGGGGGCAGTAGTTCCCCAAATCCTATGCATTTTGTCTTCGTGCTCAACAAAACATGAAACATGGCGCCTAGCTCGTTTGTGTGGACTGCTACTAACAAGTAGCAGTTATGTAAAAACAAAGAGACAAAAAGCGCTTGGACGACTGATAACGCGAGCACAGCTCTGAGGGCGTCCATGTTGTAGCGTAAACAGGTCGCACATGGGCCGTCAGCATTTTTGTCGCAGACTGTGACGTTGTGAAACCTAAAACTCTGGTTATTTCTGTCCACACAGAAACGCTTAAAACGGAGAAAACGCAAATCTTCACGTTGGCCGGAGTTTTAAAAAAGATTTGTTTTCGTTGCGTAAATCTGCGTTTTCATGTGGATGACAGGCCGAATCGTAGAGAAATATCTTCGTTTTGGGAGATACCCGGCTACGTGTGGACAAGGCCTCAAAGAAACATGAATATCGGCAACCTACACACATATTTTTTTTTTCAAATACCTAATATTTGAAAATGGGCAAAATTATGTTGGTACTAGACATAAATTTTGATATATTCGTACATTTTCAGTATATTGCGTACCTCTACCCCAACGATCCGTACAATCGACCACACAGCAAGTGTGAACCATCTGCTTCGCTAAATCCTCCTCCAAACGTTCAAAAACAACTGATTTATAGGCAAAATACGTAATTTCTTACCACCCAGTCACATGATGCAATGCGAGAAACATACACGACATACACCCATCCATCCATCCATTTTCTCCCGCTTATCCGGAGTCGGGTCGCGGGGGCAGCAGCTTAAGGAGGGAAGCCCAGACCTCCCTCTCCCCAGCCACTTGGGCCAGCTCCTCCGGGGGAATCCCAAGGCGTTCCCAGGCCAGCCGAGAGACATAATCTCTCCAGCGTGTCCTGGGTCTTCCTTTGGGTCTCCTCCCGGTTGGATGTGCCCGGAAAACCTCACCAGGGAGGCGTCCAGGAGGCATCCTAATCAGATGCCCGAGCCACCTCAACTGGCTCCTCTCGATGTGGAGGAGCAGCGGGTCTACTCCGAGCCCCTCCCGGATGACCGAGCTCCTCACCCTATCTCTAAGGGAGAGCCCAGCCACCCTGCGAAGAAAACTCATTTCGGCCGCTTGTATCCGCGATCTCGTTCTTTCGGTCACTACCCAAAGCTCGTGACCATAGGTGAGGGTAGGAACGTAGATCGACCGGTAAATTGAGAGCTTCGCCTTTCGACTCAGCTCTCTCTTCACCACGACAGACCGGTACAACGCCCCCATCACTGCAGATGCAGCACCAATCCGCCTGTCGATCTCACGCTCCACCCTTCCCTCACGCGTGAACAAGACCCCGAGATACTTAAACTCCTCCACTTGGGGCAGGACCTCGTCCCTGACCTGGAGAAGGCATTCTACCCTTTTCCGACTCAAGACCATGGTCTCGGATTTAGAGGAGCTGATTCTCATCCCAGCTGCTTCACACCCGGCTGCGAACTGCTCCAGCGAAAGCCAGAGATCACGTTCCGATGAAGCCAACAGGACCACATCATCTGCAAAAAGCAGAGACCTGATCCTTAGGCCACCAAAACGGATCCCCTCACCACCTTGGCTGCACCTAGAAACGACATACACATCTATTAAATCATACTGAAAAGAAACCTTTTTTGGCAAGATTGCGTTTCTATATCTGTGACATCAGCTGGAATCTTTCTTTCATTTTTGTCATGGGAAGTAAATCAGGGTGACATATTTCACAGTGATTTTGTCCTTTTGTTTCCAGTCTGTCATTCAGCCATCCAGCAGCTGAAGAATTGTGTTGGGCTGCTATTATACGTGAAATCGGCCATAAAATTAGGCACAAACTGAGTCGTAATGAGAACGATGGGAGGGCTTATTGGAAAGAGGAAATTACAGGTTCAAGGATGAATCAGACTCATCATGAAGACACACACACACACACACACACACACACACACACACACACACACACACACACACACACACAAGCTGAATTCCATTCTGATGATATCAGTTTGTGTCCGAGGCAAACCGGACTAGAACAGATGTTAATGGTGTCTCGGTCCGGAGTCGAGCCGTCGATATCCATCCACAGATTATAATCACTTTAGATCGTAGTCATCTTCCTGATTGGCTATTCCGACTGTTTTAAGCTGCATTTCAAGGAGAAAAGAAACAAACTTTCAGCATTTAGTGGTTTTTTGTTTACTTTTTTGACACGTTTATCAGCTTTAAGGAATCTCTGTGTCAAACTTATTGGTTCCAGTAAAAACCGTATAGCTGTAGCACTCCAAAAAAGTTATCTAATTGGTTCTTTCCAACTCTGTTGGCTTGTCGGTCCCGCGGGTGTTGCTGTAGGGACAGCACAATGTGTGGCTCAGGTTTATAATGGCCACATCAAACCATTAAAAGTTTATCTCCCTCTGCCTTGTGCAGCCGCTGCAGATCCCTCACAACTTTATCTTCAGCCCCTCAAGAGCAGCGTAGGTGTTCGCACACAGAGCAGGTCCGTCTGATTTAAATATTTCTGGATCTTTTTGAAAAACAGATGCTCTTTGTGAAAGGTGAGAAGACATCTTTATCTGTGCTTAATGGCTAACAGCACACGGTTACCAATTAGACAGCAATTAACTTGAATATCTTTCCGAGTCCAAAGCTACGGCTGCATAAATGTCACGACATTTATGCAAGGAACGTCTGCCTTTATGAGGACGTTTCTGTGCGTTGATATGAGAGGGTTTGTGGTGGCTGGAACTGCTCTTTTGTTTCCACCCATGGGTTAAAATTAGGGCTGTCAATCGATTAAATTTTTTAATCGCGATTAATCGCATGAGTGTCCATAGTTAACTCACGATTAATCGCAATTTCTTTTTCTTATTCAGATTTTTCTTATTTCAACTATGGAGTGGACAAATATAATTTTTTAACAAAATATGTTTATTATAACTGTACCAAACAAACATGATAAATACAGTCCAGTATCCTCCTCAGAAAAAAAATATTCAAAAGTGCAATTAGGCATTACCTCCCACACAGTAACACCTTATATGGTTCCACCATAAGGAATCACAAAATCAACACATGTGGTACTAAAACAAGGACAAAGGGAGGAGTGTGATAAAGAACTAGGACTCTGCCTATTTAGCACATTTTAAATATATTGTATTATTTTTAACAAAAATATAAGGCAACACTTCTGTTTTTTTTGCTTTCTTAATCCAATTAACTCAGAAAAAAATAATGCAACAGGGGCCAAACTCAAATCAGCTGATGTTGTTGAACTGTGACCCCCCCCCCCCACACACACACACAGTTATTCTGGTAAGCTATCAATTAATTTTTTTCAAGCGGTAAAAAGGGCAGCACATTTTTTTATTTTTCTGTAGATTATTGAATTATATTGGGACGATATTGATGACGGCTGACGCTATCTCATCAGCTGAGACCTCAGCTGACCTCCCCGGTTGCAGCGCTTCGAACACAGGAATTAAATACTCAATAAAAGTAAACAAACTGTACCCTCCTCCTCCGTTTCCTCACCGATCATGTTCGGTTGAACTTCTCCGGTTATCCGCCTCGTCGTAATCCAGAGAAAAATACCGAGCTGCGGGTCACTTTCTACACACTGTTTACACTCGCTTTCTGAGCGGTTACGTCATCGCCGGCTTTACGCTCATACTGAAAGCCTGGTAGACGTAGGTCCCCGCACGATTTAAAAACACAGTTTTTATCTTAAAAATTCAGCCGTGGAAATCCTAAAAACAAATTGACTTCAGGGTTTAATACATTTTTACACATGTGATTCAAAGGAAATTTGCCGCTGGCCAATGGCTTGTTCCTGCTTCTTATTTACATCAGACTGTGGAACGCAAGGAGGGCCAAAACAAAACTACGGAAGCCTGCGCGTTAGTCGCGCGTTAAAAAAATGAATGCCGTTAAGGGGGCTTTGCATTAACGCATTAAAAACACGCTAATTTTGACAGATCTAGTTAAAATCTTTGGTTAAGGACACCTCCTGTACGTTGAGCCATTGTGATTTATTTATAATGTTTGTGTGCACAGCTGCAGGTGCATCTGTTGCCTTGCAGACACTCACCACAGAAATGAGTCTGCACACAGAAACTGACTGACACAGAAACCTTGGTGTTAATGAAGTGGTCTTCAGCACTGAAGGATGAGAGAGTGAACTGAAGAGGCCTCTAATTGGACGACTCTGCTACTTTAGATTGCTGCTAATGACCTATCTCCATCCTGATGTAGCGCTCAGTGTCAGAAAGCAAACGAGAAACGAGTGGCTGACTGTAGCTGGGAGAGCTTGTTTTCACATTAGTCGTTTTACACGTTCTAGATGGAGGCTGTTGAATTATATATCTGCAATATGCAATACACCAGTGTCCCTAGACGTTTACGCTGGAGTCACTTCTTAACCAATAATAGCTCCTTTCTTCTATGAAGTTGTGGTTTCTCTAAAACTAACAATAAAAAAAAGCTGGAGCTATCCCAAAGAAACTACAGTTTTACTAAAATACTAAAATTACCCACATAACAAAAAACTAGTGCTGTCATGAGATTAAATGTTTTTAGACTAATTAATTAGCCTTTCGCCGGCCCCGCCCTCAGAACGGCTATTGTCCAATCACACAGCTCCAAGCAAAATGATGAAGCTAAGCCTAATTTACTACTAAGCATTAGCCTCGATAGTAGTCGTGTCTCCTTCGTTTCCCTTCAGAACCTCCTCATCGAGCTCAACCAGCAGCATGAGTGCTCCCCCCGCCCCCGGCTGGGCGGAGGTCCGCCTCCCAGACTATCCAAGACCCTTTTAGATAAGACACACCGTGCCGGCAAATCAGCGTAATATTACCTCAACCGTGTGTCTTATAAACGCACATTAAGCCTTGGCCCAACAGCGGGTGGTGTCATGAACACGTGATTAATTAATGCCGAGCTCCGGCCGGGAACTATATGAAAATGAAAGTAAACACGGGCATAAAAAGTTACATTTTATAAACAGACTCAGCTGAGCCGGACCTTCTCCCAAACTCCCAACTCCTTGTTCCCTGCTACGCTCCGCTCAGCGGAGCCGACACTAATATATCCCTCCACTGCATACTGTAACCCTTTTGCCTCGATCTGGATGATATTGAGGAGGAATTGCTCCAAAAAATGTCGCTGACATGCATCTGTCTACTTATTTCCATCGCGGAAATCTGCGGAGCTGCAGTATTTGATCCACTTATTGTCGGACTTGGTAACAGTAACTAAGGGGGGCGGGGCTCGGCGAAAGGCTAATTATGAGCTCAATTAATGCACTAATTTGACACCCCTAAGTATAAATAATTTATAAATGTTGTGCGTGTGTCTGCTGTCTTCTCAAAACCCCAGTCAGTCATGGCAGATGGCTGCTCATACTGATCCAGGTTCTGTTGGAGGTTTCTTCCTATTAAAGGGGAGTTTTCCTCTCCACTGTCGCTACATGCTTGCTTATTATGGGGATTGCTGTAAAGTGACACAACAGGTCAGTTTTTCCGACTGTTTCCCCATTTATTTTCTATTGGTGGCAAATGCAGGAAATAGGGGTAGAAGACCATTTTTACGTTTACTCTGAGTGATCGATCATATTTAAAAAAAATAAATAAAAAATTGGTTTTTCAGTGAACTTGGTCTTTAAAAACTGAAAATCCCAGATTTGCAGCCAGCCTGCTGCTGAAACCATGTCACATCACAATAAGGCTCTCTCCATGTAATTAAGCTCCATTACGTCTGAGATGAGTCTCTCTGTTACGACGTGCAAAAGAAAATTTATGATGGAAGAAAAGACACAATATGATCCTATTCACTCCGGTTGTGCAGCTTACTTAGTTCTCAATTATGATCATTTTTTAGCAATGAAATTCTGAGAAGTGTCCGTCGTTCAGTGAAAAACAGATTTTCTTTTCCCGTGGAGAAGATAATGATGAATGTTTTGGGTAAAAAATAAAAAAAGTCAATAAAAGACACCATGATAGAAACCAAGAGCGCTTCTTGGATTATTTTTTTCTGTTTTAAATTTTAGTTTGGAACAAGACACAAAAGAACCCCATGGTGCTCTGTTTTAAAATAATTAAAATTCCTTCATCCCCATGGCAACGTCACGAAGACCTCAATCAGGCCGGGAGATCTTTGGGTTTTGGTCATTTATGAATCCAATGATCCTCTTTTTCAGAACTTTTTCTGAGTCTGTCTCTTTTCCTCATGCAAACATGAAAATGATCAAAGGATCCCAGTGAAGATGGGCGGTGATCTGTGTGTCCTGCAATGGGATAACTAACATTAGGTGTGTTTCCTTTATCGGAACTTCGGGGAAAATTTACAGGACGTTCCTGACGTGCGCTTGTCTCCACTTGACCGGGCCGGCCGAACGTCCGTTTTCCGGAACTTTCTGAGTACCTGACCAGGGGTAGGTACTCGGAATGGCCCGATAAAAGGCCCGGTGAAGACGCAGGGCGGGAACGCTGCCGATTGGTTGTAACTCAGTTGGAAATGGTGTCAACTCAGGAGGAAATAGGAAATGCATATATGTGGTGGGAACCGTTATTTAGGAAAACAAGAGTTGTTAGAGAGACGAGCGATGGAAGCCATTGCTGCATATAACAACATAGCAAACATAAATGTTCCGACCATTGTTGCTTCCTCCTTTGTGTCGATCTTTGTTTACTGCTTTTCGCGTGTTTTGCGCTGGTCGATGACGTAACTCACTGCGCAGCGGTCGCGATGTCCTGATGATTCATCAAATTCCTCACAGGGCCAAATATATATGGAGACAGGACAGCTTAAGAGGACCGGGGCTTCGGATCTCCCGGACAATTTCACGCTCACAGATTTACCCTGAAGTTCCGATAAAGGAAACACACCTTTTACCTGTATGGATTGTATATTTATGCTCTGCTAATTGGTCCTGAAGACCTTTTGGTTCTGCAGATATAGAACAAGTTGCAACTTGGACATTCCAAATGACTGGAAACTCCTGAAAAAATATATTTCTAAGGCCATATGCACACACAGTTGGGTATCCCACGAAACTAAGATACTTTTCTACGGTTTGACCTGTCATCCACACGAAAGTGAAGATAAATGGTACAAAAATTATTTTTTCAAAAACTTCAACCAAAGTAGAGATTTGTGAATTCTCCATTGTCTGCATTACCTTGTAGACGTAAATAACCGGGGTTTTAGGTTTTGCAACGTCGCTACCCACAATAAAAATGCTCTGACGTCACATTAGCGACTTGTGTTTACGCTCACTCAACGGCGTACTCTACAGTAGCTAAAAATAGACTGTGACGTAACATTGCAGTGCATTGTGGGATATTGCCCTAGACAAGCAAGCGTGTATATTGCATGGGTGCTTATGGGTCCGAGTCGCTCGTCTCATCTCAAAGTTGTTGCTAATGCTAACGGTTAGCTTCTGCTAGCTGAGACATTCTCTGCTGTTTCCTGGACGCTAAACCAACAACAGCCTTCCCCGTCGTGAGTCAAGATGGGTGAGTCCATGAATGTTAGGTGACAGTGTGACGTAGATCTATCTGGATTTTCTAATCCTAGAGTTTCACCTAGAGTCTATTTTCTATCAGAAGCTAATGCAGGAGATAGGTGGAGGAGACTATTTACATGTTCAGCCTGCATGAGTGACCCATTAGAATCAGAAAAAACATTAAAAAATTTTGGTTTTTTTTTTGTGAACTACACCTTTAAGAGCAGCCAGGATGAATTATTTAAAATCATAACAGGCTTTTGTTTTTTAGGTAAATTGTGTTTAAATATTGTAATGTGTATTCTTAGAGAAACAAATGTCTTTAATGACATAAATATGATCCTTATTTGCTTTAATAAATTGCTCGGATTGGTTTATCATCATGCTGGAACCGACTACAGCACACGTAGTTATTTATGAGAGAAGAAATTCATCCCAGTTCCCTTTAGCTTCCCATTAAAACATGACGATTCTCCCAGCATGCAGAACAGCAGGACCTCCTGAGCAGAATAAATCATTAGGAAACCACTTAATTTTCTGTTATGACATTCAGAACATCATACGCTCATATGGATGGATGCATGAGAATACATAATGATAGTAATTAGAGTGATTGCAAGCATCATACAATCATCACTGTTAATTACATTTATCTTCAGCTTGAAGAAGAGAGAAAAATTAAGCTTTTTGCTTGAATTTCTTTAGTTTAAATGTGTAAAAGGACGTGTGAGTTCAGAATAAGGCAGGAAATCAGGGAAACATGTAGCTGATGGGCTACAATCTGTTCTCCATATGCTACCGGGTCGGCTCCGCCAGCCGTCCTGTTGTTTCTCACACGGTTTGAGTCCAGCTCTCAAAACCAACAGTAGGTCACAAAATCTCCAAGTAATTATAAGATTCACCAGGAGCGCCGACCGCACACCCACCTGCTTGCCCTCGTTCTAGGCCATGAGAGGACGCAAAGGCCAAGCCGTGCAGCCCTAGGATACGTATGCTAATTAGATTTCTCTAGAGAGTCGTCCTATTTCTGTTTGTCCTTTTGATTTTTTTTACAGACAAATTAAAGTCAAACATTTGGAAATTCACGGTTTTATTTCAGTCCCATTTGATGAAATTTGAAACCACTTTTAACACTTTATATACCTTTTTTCAGCTAATAGCATTTTTGTGCTCTAAACACGGTATTTGAATCATCTCTGCTTGCAGTGTGAGTAGCTATCAAAGATATGGTGCAGGTTAAAAGCTGCTGCCACCTAGCAGTCGGAGTTTGAATTGCACCACAAAAACGATGCACTGCTTTTAAATATCCATTCAGTATCATAATACGAAATATCGCAATATTTCAGTGTATTAATGTTTTCTTACATCCCTTGAGACAAATTACATGAAGTTATATTTATTTTATAAAACCTTTATTGATATTTTTATGTAGTTTCTTTACATGTTGATCTCAAGTTGGGAGATTTTCCTTGATTTTTTTATATTTATTCACTCTTGTTTTGATTCTCTGGTTCTTTTTGCTTGTAGAACTCATCATTTTATAACGTCTTTTGACTTATTTGCTGGAAACGTTTTGTTTTGCTTCTTGTGTCGGTTTCACAGCAGGACTCATGTTCTGATTAGCCTGCACCTGTTCTTGATCTGCTCATTACTGAACTCCACACGCACCCAGGGCTTAATTACCAGCCATGATTCTGCTGCTGCTTTAGTCTAGTTTAGTTTAAGACTTTTACATTTGCTTACGTATTAGTTTGTTTTTGTTTGAGTGCATTAGGTCTTCTTTCTCTTTACATTATTTGTCAAATCATTTACTTTTCATTACAAATCTGTCAGAAAAAGCATCTACTGATGCTGTTTGAACAGTTTTCTCCACAGTTGGGTTGTCTGTAAATGTTAAATCTAGTCGGCGGCCTCAGGAGAGGTGTGTGAACAGAGGGGGAAGCAGACAGTCGCAGAGAGGGAATGAAACTAATGAAACGAGAAACAGGAATTAAAATAAACATACAGCATCAGCATGACTCACACATTCGCTCATCAAATTACCCGTTTCACGGCATTTCTTAATTTGTGTTTGCTAATTTTTAAAACACAAGACGAGTTAACCCCCCACCGACCCAGTTCTACCAACGTTTGTTTTTGCCTTAGATGAGCCTGATTTCCTCTTTCATCATCCTCTCCATCCCACTGGATGTAAACAGCGTTTTGCAGCCAGAGAAAGGAGTTGATTGTACTTAACCTGCACGCTTCACGCTCCCTCCTTTTGTGTTGGAGCTCAGCTGTGTCCAAGTGATTTCTGTAAACCCTGGAGTCTCTTTCTGTGGCGACTGGCGGAGCGTCTTACCTGGAACCTGTGCTGGAAAACACCCAGCCTCCTGTAAACCGAATCGTTGTGGGTTTGTATGAAAATTTTAGTTATCACTGGTACGTTTCTGCAGAACCCCGAGAAAACACAAATGTGACCTAAGCAAGCAGCTGATGCTGTTGATGTTTTAGAGTATTATGAAAACTAAAAACAAACATCACACTGGGTGGAAACAAAGCTCCTGAAAAAGCCGTGCAAAATACACAATTCAAAGGTCCAACCCCTTTTCTTCAGACACTCCTACCTGCGCGTTTGCCTTTCCTCAAGCCACACCTCTAGACTCCAGGAATGCACAATGCTTGTTCAGTGCCCTATTTTCGACCCGTTGTTGGTCCTAATGTAACGCATCTATTAGTGTTTTTACATCTGGGTCAGCTGGGTCGGTGCTGGGTGGGGTAATTGTGTTTACATTTGTGTTATCCATGTGCTGAGTCGACCATTTTTCCGGCCCTGCTTCCCGACGGTCAGCTTAGTGCTGAGCCAACACAGCACACCCACTACGGACTGAAGTTCACGCCTTCCTACTAGTAGGAGTCTCTGATTGGCGAGTACTATTAGCCAGCGGTGGCTTCCCGCATGCATGATTTATCATCAATCTTGATGCAGTGGGGTAAACACCTTCTCTGATTGCAGCTCGGACTGGCAGCAGAAAGACTGACCGTCTGCCGTGAGCGCTCTTGGATGGGAGAGGAGCCCACGGTAGCACAGCTGCTCAGTGACAGAGTAAGAAGCTGTGTGCTTCATGTCAGAGTCTCCAAAAGCAACGCTGCTCACACCCACTTTTGTTTACTAACTTGTGGCGCTTAAGAAGGACACCATGGACTTCTCTGTGGATATTTTTCCCTGCCCACGGGCCCAGAGACATCCACGTTCCTGAGAATGCTTTGTAAACCAAACCTGGCAACGTGAGGACAGGCTGTCCCTACCCGGCCCAGGCCGAGCTCACCCAGGCTTATGTGACCGTAGCATAATTTAGTATGCTAGCTAATATAGTGAGGTGGTGGTGTGGTGATAAACTAGGCAGTTTTAAAGGTGACCTAGAATGTAAACCAACATTTTCCTTGTTGTTGTTGAATAAGACAGCTTGGGTGGTCAACAGTAGCATGTCAAAAAGTCAAAGCCGTGTTTGACCTACTTTTTATGTAAATTAGAAAGTTGAAAAAGGCGAGAGAAAACCTCCTGTTCTGAGAAAGCCTTCCTTAACACGTCATAAGGGGGAGCCACGCCTCCTCAAACCTGCATGTGTCTGAGGCCCTCTGGGGAAACCAACCAATCAGCACGTCGAGTGGCCGAGTGGGAGGGGTCAACAGCTCTTTTCACTGAAGGCCTGAGTAAGGGGCTTTAGAATGGCCTGTATCAGGGCTCCTGGGACAGATGAAAGCCAAAAAAAATTTTCTTATGCTTTTTGGAGGCTCAAAGCTCTGTTTTAGATTGTTGTTAATTGCATTCTAGGACACCTTTAAGTTTTCTTGGCTTTTCCTTAATGTTAAAATCACAGCTCAAAAAACCCACAAACAACAGGTCAAAAGTTATAGAACCCTCCCCAAACCTGCTCTCTCTCTCTCTCTCTCTCTCTCTCTCTCTCTCTCTCTCTCTCTCACTCACACACACACACACACAGTGCGTTAGGCAACAAACACATAGCTCTGCCGGCTGACAAAAGAAAGGCTGTGTTCACAGACAACAGGGTCGTCGCCTGAACGTGTGAAGCAACTCCAAACGACAAAAAGAAGATATTCAGTCCATAACCCTGCAGCCCAGCTCTGGCTTCACTTCCTGTCCGGCTGCTCCAAGCCTAGAATGTGAGAGTGTGATTTGTGCACAAAGAAGGGGGAGGGAAGTTCAGAGAGCAGTTTCGTAGATGGATCATGATCCAAACATTAAGAATGCAACATTCACACTGATTGGATGAGGGTTTTCCAGGATTTTCCATTTCAGAAGTAGGGATGTAAGAAAATATCGATATGGCAATATATCGTGATATTTTTTTCTGCAATATTATATCGATATTCAAAAGCTGTGTATCAAATTTTTGGAAGAATTTACATGCAAACCTTTGTGTATTTTCTTTTCTTTTGTAGCAATTCAAACGCCGACCGCTAGTTGGCAGCAGAGAACAATGGGTTTTGTTTCCACCACTGAAATGTAAATCCCTCTATTATGGTTCAGATACCTCATGTTAAACATGTTACGTATCAGTTTGGACTGTTTATTGAATTTTCCTACAATAAAGTCAGTCTAAAAATCGCTAATATCGTCTGGCTGAATGTATCTCTATCGTATCGTCTCCCCTGTATCGTGAAACGTATCGTATCGCCAGAATTTTACCAATACACATGCCTATTCAGAAGTGATTCAAATTATTCCTTTTTTAGACCAAATATTAAATGTATTGTTTGCCATCGAAGGGTGAAGAGCATTTCAAACAGCAAGGCAAAAATACTCCAGAAATGCATCTCCTACTGCACATTTAAGCCACGGGCCCAGGAAAACATCTTCATGGGAACGTCTGAACTGATGCTAAGGGTGTTGGATAGCCTTATGTAAAAAGTTGTGCTATGAAGTTGAGTCATGCTTGTATGACACACTCTGGGGAATCGTTTTTATCTGGGAGCACCAACTCCTCTCATGGATACGAATGCCCTCTCTTCTCCAGTTTGCATATTGTTACCAGATTAACCGTGATCCGAGACGTTTACCTGATTAAAAATGGACATTTTATCGATTCAGAACCACGTCTGGTGCACAGAAGTGAGCTTGGACTCGCCACACAATGTAGAAATCCAGTGCTTGCTTGTTAAACGGCACTATTGTGATTATGATTGTATGCATAATGCATGGTAATGTATTTGACTCTCTTTTGTATGTTGATGCACGAGTCTCTGGCTTCTTACCACAGAGGAAAATGTGATTAGTTCATAATATGGTGGAGAAATACACCGACCTCTGCTCATTCCACTGCAAACCGAGCAAGTGATTTTCTCCATTATGTGTGAGTGTGCTACAAAATCTGCAACATTCGAGAGCTTTTCTGCTCGCTGCCCGCCACTAATGTGTCAAAAGCACAATGGGATGGTTCGGCTCGCTCTGGCAGGAAGGGTTTTATGATGTTGGAAATTTAGCTGTCAGAGCGAGGGGCACGGGGAATCGGCTGTAGACGAGGTTAGGTGTTCTTTTGGACATGTTGCTCTCAAAAGCCCGGATTCGTCTGCAGCGTTTTGTCCTGTTGAATGAGCAGAATTTGCTACCAACAAGCAGAATCACAAAACGATAGCTGGAATATGGATGTGCACCTCTGTCATTAACAGATAAAATAAAAAGAGGGAGATGAAAACAGAGGATGAAAAATGAGACAGTGTTTGTGTTAGCCTCAGAATGAAAACAGAGAGAGTGAAAACATATACGTGAGGAGACGTGAGAGAGGAAAACAGGGAGGGGAGGGGAGGGCGGCTCTCAGCATCATTCGACAGGAGGGAGGCTGATCTCGACAGCAGGTGTTGGAGGGAAGAGAGGGAGAGCCGGAGCCAGACGCAGGGAGGGAACGATAGGGAGATGATCACCAAGTTGTTGAAGAGAGGAGGCTGAGCTGAGGGGGAGGTAGCATCACAAACAGGTAAGTGAGAGGAGAGGCGATGGATCGGGCTGCCTTTGAAGGGCTAAACGGGTGATGCTGATAGATGGATTGGACTAAAGTCATGAGAAAACTGACAGATAAAGAGAGAAACGATTGTTGTACAACTCCTGATCAACCTTGTCTCCATCCTGCTGTGTGTCCTCTAAATGCTGAACTTTCTCCTCCTGTTTCTCGCTCGCACAGGAAGTGGACGGCTGCGATCTCGAGTAAACGAGTCTGCTTTCATTGTGCATTAGCTGCTAGACCTGATTAGATTAGTTGCTCTCTACTAAGTGGACTTGCAAAGCTCAGGGGTTTATGTGTACTTGTCTGTTTTCGGGATGTGTGTGTGTGTGTGTGTGTGTGTGTGTGTGTGTGTGTGTGGCAATGGATGAAAGAAAGATGCACCCAAGCAGGATATTATTCTTGAAGCCAAAATCAGATCCAAATAATTTGGTGTTTAGTATGAATGAATCTGAGACTCGAGCCAAGACTTGATAACAAAGCTGTTAAGTAGCAAAACCCAAAGTTGGCTCCTGAGCACTGGCTCGCTTTAGTCTGATACATCGACAATCATCGAGCAGAAAACGTGCCAGCATGTCTGCAAAGTTTGTGCTTCACCGAAGTAAAGCTTCTCCTCGGTGATTCTGGAGAAACTCCAGGATCTGCTGCTTTAATGAAATCAACAAAGGAACTGGATGATTAATGAAAACATACAGAAAAGAAATCCACGATTTGTTTTTCTGCTGCAGAAATGTTTACGAATGAAGGCAGACTTGTTTGATTCACCGTTGCTGCCCGCGGTGTGTGTGATGGGCGGGTGATTATAGACTCACCTGCAGCAGAAACATGTCTGAATGTAAACATCGCTCTCATTTGAAGCTCAGATTTGATCTTAAACAATCAAACTTTCACTAACTCACTACATCATGTTCACCATAAAGATGATAAGGGACAGGGGGGGTTGTACACTGATATTAATGGTCACACAGAGCCGGCCCTAGGCGTACTCAAGTTAACCGGCTGCTTGGGGCCCCCACATCACCAGGGCCCCCTCAAGAGCAGCAAGATAGCATGAGAAGGTTTTTTAATAGCTTTTTATAATATAAACTAAATGATATTAAACACACAGAAACAATGTATATATTATTCTATAGTGTCATTTGTAACATATAGTGTATTTAGGTTAAATTTTGTACTGCTTGCACGTTTTATACACATCTGTTCCAAATTTTAAGAACAAATAACAGCATACTTGGGTTGTTTACTGTAAATTCTGTGTTTGCAGATGTTACTTTCAAATATCTGAATTAATATACCACAATTAAAAACCTGCTTAGGGCCCCACAAAGGCTTGGACCGGCCCTGGTGTCACATAAATACATTCTGGCTGAATCTATTGGAAAACACCAGGTTTTAAGGTAATGGACAGTGTTTATTTGCTGATTGTGAATCTATTATGAGTGGCTAATTGTGGTTAAAGCATTTTTATAATTTTTAAAGCTTAGATCTGATTGGTGGATGAGCCTTTTTATGTTACAGATGTGTAGAAAAGTATAGGAATTTCAAACAAGCCTTAAAATTTCAGTATAATGAGCTGTGAATGTTAGTGTTAGAATGTCCATCCATCCATTTTCCTCCACTTATCCAGATTCGGGTCATGGGGGCAGCAGCCTAAGCGGCCCAGACTTCCCTCTCTCCAGCCACTTGGGCCAGCTCCTCTAGGGAATCCCAAGGCGTTCCCTGGCCAGCCGAGAAACATAGTCCCTCCATCGTGTCCTGGGTCTTCCTTTAGGTCTCCTCCCGGTCGGACGTGCCCAGAAAAGCAGCGGATCTACTCCGAGCCCCTCCCGGATGACCGAGCTTCTCACCCGATCCCTAAGGAAGAGCTCAGCACTGTGGAGAAAACTCATATCAATCGCTTGTATCCGTGATCTTGTTTTTTCGGTCACTACTCAAAGCTCGTGACCATAGGTGAGGGTAGGAATGCAGATCGACCGGCAAATAGAGAGCTTTGCCTTCTGGTTCAGCTCTCTCTTCACCACGACAGTATGTATTATTGTCTATTGTACCATATTTAATATAAATGTTCTTTACCCTACTTTCATGTGGGTTTAATGGCACCATATAGGGGCTAAAATGCATAAACCTTTAATGTTTGTGCATCAACACAACTAAACATGTAGATAAACCTAAAAAATGACCATTGTTCTGCAAACTAAATGCCTTCCTCTTGGGAAATTGAATTGAATGGCCTCCAACATGCTAAAGGGATTACCGCTAAAAGGAAGCGGGTCCAAATTCCCCATATTTGAAGTGATCTGGCGTCCATCAGATGCACCATAGCAAACCGGATCTATAGAGCGACCCTGATAGCAACCTACATAATCCAAATGACCCACTTACAGAGATGCCCTTGCCAGATAGCATCTGACACCCTCAGAGATCCAGTTTTCCATGTCTGGTGACACCAGGAGTCCTAGAAAATACCAAACAAGCACTTTAAATGGTTATCCCTTATCAAATATGACCTTTTCTTCTTCTTTTAATAGGAGTTTTGAAGCTGTTTCTTTATATCTTCACTCTCTTAAAACTCTGTTCCTACTTGGTTGGTCTATTCAAACCAAAACTCATTAAAAGTTAGAAAGCAGCTGATGCTTCTCATCTCATTATGATTCCAGGACTCCCAAGGCCTTTTTGCTTATGAAAGGTCTGAGTGGAACCTATATGGTAATGTTTAAGTTACTCTGTCATTAATAGACAAGGTCACCTCATTAGAACGGCGCTCGACAAGATGACATTTGACTCTTCCCACAGAGCCGATGGCTATTTTTATATCTCAGTTCAGCTGGACGTGTGCAGCCGGAGTTTAGCCTAAAGCTAACAATATTTACTAGAAGAGCCAAAGAGCATCTGAGATGAGCTCATAGATTAACGTCTCAATTAGATTTATTTATTTTAGAAAGCAAAGCACAAAAAACCTCCCTAGAAATGGTGATTCTCGTCTAAGCTTGATTTCTGTGAATTCCCCAATTACGACGTTTCGTAAGCGTGCATTAAAGCCCTCCTTTGATCTTTGACATGTAAACTGATCAGATTAGGTTCATCTCGATCTACTTTGTGCTCCGGAGCCGCAGCATCCTGTCCTGATCGCTGATATCCGACGTTACTGGGAGGCCCGCACCATGACTGGGCAGGAACGGGAATTCCTCCCATGACTCATGACCCGAGCGGTCCGAGGACACGGCTGCTGGTAAACACGGGATTAACGGCTGGATTTAGTTTCAGAATACTTTTGCTTTCATTATAGAAACACTGCGGCGATAGGAAATAAATAAAACAACAGGGGATTATCGTAAACATTGTAATCCATCAAGTGAGCAGCTGGAAGGTCCCTGTTGCTGCAGCTTTTTCACTAACTTGCACACAGTGGTTGTCAGAGAGCATCTAATATTCCCATTTCTTATTTTCAGAAGCAATCCTGAAATGAAACTGAGGTTAATAACCACTTAATTATTAATAAATTAGTTTATCTTTATAAAGCAGCATTCAAGTGTTTAAAAGACTGTTTTTTACTTCCTGTTTCAAGGTTTTTTCTTCGTCTTACTGGTAAAAGGCTTCAGCTCTGCAAGATCCTTGGGCCATATTGTGTGCAGAGCCGTTATAGGTCAGCAGCAGCATCATAATACCTGTCGTGTGCATGTGTTCTGCACCAAGAGAGCATGCACGCTCACTGAGAATATGTCTGAGCTCTGCTACGCCTCCTAACTGCGTCTATCCAGGAGCTTCATGATAGAGATTAACATTTTGTCTAATTTCATGCAAATAATCCTGCAGCGTTTTCTGATTTTGGGATTCTTTTTAGTTGATTCAGGTATTGTGTTGCTAGGAGACCAACACAGCTGATACAACCTGGACGTGGAGATGAGGGGAGGAAACTGTGAACGGCGTGTGTAGTACAGAGAAATGGGTGTTAAATCTCTGTGATGGAAACAAAACACTCATTAAATGTGATTTTTGCGTATCTGCAGCATATAGCGGAGTTTGTTTTGCACAGGTTTACATTTTTTCTATTTTTTTTTTGTGTGTGCACAATTAATGAATGAGATGTAAATGAAGGGATCATTTCACCTGGGGTCGTGATGAGGCAGCTCAATGCTGCGTTATTCTCTAATGTAGCTAGATTAGCGTTATTGGGGCTGTTTGCACAGATTAATCAAACACGTTTCTGTTCTCCTCACAGCTTATTCACAATATTTAACCAATTGAACCAGAGAACTTCAGACTGAGCAGCATCATGGTGTCATTTGAGGATGATGACATTTGATGGTGTGTGTGTGTGTGTGTGTGTGTGTGTGTGCTGTGACAGTCAGAATGTGCCTGCCTGTTAGCTCCAGGTCCAGATGGGATCTCGGCCCGCCTTCTCAAAACCTGTGCAGAGGACCTTGTCCCTGCTTGGTATCTAACACTCGTCAGAGCCATGCAGGCCTCTAAAGGGGCAGCAGCAGCTCAGGAGGTAGAGCGGGTTGTCCAGTAATCAGAAGGTTGTAGGATCGATCCCGGCAGAGAATGCTGCTGTCCTTGGGCAAGACACTTATGCCACTTACACACCAGCATCGGCTCCGCTCCACTCCGCTCCGTGCCTCCGTGAAAAATTGGCATGAGAATATGAGTGATGTCATGAGCACATTTCCAAGCATGAGGGCGGGGCAAAAGAGCGCAGAGAAGATCGCGGTATCCTCCTTATTAAACAAAGGCGGCCTGAGCAGTGTTGCTTTTGGAGACTCTGACTCTGATATAGCATCCTGCTTTGTGTGTGTGTGTGTGTGTGTGTGTGTGTGTGTGTGTGTGTTCTTGTACTTACTACATACTGAGGACCAAAAAAAAACTTTTTTACCAACAGAGTGAGGACATTTTTCAAAGTGAGGACATTTTTGTGGTCCTCACTTTTTGTAAAAGCTTACCTGTTGGATTTAGAGGTCTGGTGTGAATTAAGTTTTTATTGAGGCTAGGGTTAGGAATACAGCAACACTGGTTATGGTTAGGGTTAGGGTATGGGTTAGGCATAATACAGTCACTAAACTGAAAAAAAATGAATGGAAGTGAATGGATGGTCCTCAATAAGAGATAAGTACAAGGAGTGTGTGTGTGTGTGTGTGTGTGTGTGTGTGTGTGTGTGTGTGTGTGTGTGTGTGTGAGTGTGTGTGCTCCAGAGAGACAGAAAAAAACGTCTCAGAGGCTCGTTAACTCCTCAGCATCCAGAATGATAATGAATCGCGCATGCGGGAAGCCCCCGCTGGCTGATTCTATCCACCTGCTGGAGGCTCCCCCTAATGGTAGGCATGAATTTGAGCCGACCAGTCAGTCGGCAGTGGGTGTGTGAAAATACGTCCGGGATACCCGGATGTGAACACTCCTTACCCTAACTAGGCTGCGTGCTAGTGTGAAAGTGCCATTAAACCTCCCTGCCTGCTGGTGGTGGTCGGAGGGACTGATGGCGCCTGTGCTCGGAAGCCTTGCCTCTGTCAAGTGTGCTGCAGGGCAGCTGTGGCTACATTGTAGCTCATCACCACCATATTGTAAATGTGTGTGAATGGATGAATGATACACTGTAGTGTAAAGCACTTTGGAGTCCTCTGACTCTGAAAGGTGCTATACAAACGGTCATTTAGCATTTACGCTTTGGAAAAGTACTTCTTGGACAAAACCTTGATGTTTTCAGCAGCATTAACCTCGACCGTCTTCCTTGGAAACCTATTTTCCTCATAACTGAAGGACAAAATGTATGAGCTTGGCTACTTTTATTGAATTTCATTCAGATCTTAATATTCTTGTATCTTTCCTGCCTCAGATAAAAACTGAAGCAGATGAAGGACTCATTGAAAATTATTTTTATAATGGAGTTTAGGAGGTACAGATGAGTGTGTGGTGGCTTTTGAACTTCTTTAAACTATCTGCTAAAGTTTCTTCATGAAGGAGATTTAAGATGCTAGCGTTTCATCATATACCATAATAATATCAGATTGTGGAAACTTTTATTTTGTTGTTGTTTGAGATTAAAAACAGATCTGCACTTATTCAGTTTGGGTGACTGGATGAGTTTATCGGCTCTCTGTGATGGGCCGAGCCGCTCACCGATCGTTTTTTTAAGAGCAATAATTTTTGTTTTGTCTATGAATCTGTCCCTGAGGATGGGACATTCGTACTCTGGGTATACGTCATTACACAGCTAGGATTCTTGTGATTCCAGTGATAATGGCCAATCAAGAATAAAACTATATCTCTAGACTCAGTAAACACTTACATCAAACCACACAGAAATTCTAATTAATTCCTGTTCAAAGCCTCATATTGACAAAATAGAGCCATCGCAAACTAAAACCATATGTTTACATCCACAAGGGTCCAATAAAAGAATTAGTTCACAACAAGCCTTATGTTCACACTCCAATACATACAAATAAAGTCTCTTTCATCAAAACGTCCGTTAGCATCTTATTAGCTTTAAACTTTTGATTGAAACATTACCTGATCCAAACGGTGAAGGGTTACACCCTCTGCTGGAGCAAAATCAGAAGCTATTGGCCGACAGGTCAGAAGTACCGCCCCCTTTTCTCGTGTGTTAAGGTCAAACCAATTGCAGCGTAGTATGTTGTTGATTGACACATCAAACAGCCAATAAAAATCAGCAAACAACGATCTCTCACTTCAGGACCCCTCATGGGCTGCTTCTGCAAACTGATTAAAGGCAACGTTTTCATATTTTAAATCATGTTCTTGAGCCAGTTTGTGCTAAAATGACCCTTTACAGGGTTAATGAAATGTTACTCAGACCCCCACCGCCCTCTGTGGCCAGAATACCACACTTGCAACTTCAGAGTGGCGGTCCGGTCCCTGTTGGACTTAGTAAAGTGGAGCTGATCTAATATATCGCACATTGTCATATCAGTTGGAATAATTGGACATATCGCCCAACCAGAGTTGTTAGAGAGAGAGAGAGAGAGAGAGAGAGAGAGAGAGAGAGAGAGAGAGAGAGAGAGAGAGAGGGGGAGAGATTGATTTACAGCTACCTGCTACTTTAGCATGCAGAGAGCCAACCCAAACCATCCACAGGGGTAAACCCAAATCCACCATGAATCAGGAAGCTCCACGATGTAAATCAATCATCTTTTTTTTTCTCATAATATTTAAAGACATGTCTTTAATTAAAAAATGTAACAAGTCTGAGATCATTAGATAGACAGGGCCGCTCTGACGGTGACTTCTGCTGCTAGATGACTTTTAAAACAAGTGCAGGTTATACCTCACTGTAAGCCCAATGTCATGTTTGACACATTTTCTTATGTCTGTATTTTATGAGAAACGACGAAGAGGTGTGTGTGGTGATCCAACTGCAGCCCGAGAACCTGGAAAACAGTTCCCATTCCCAGCAGGACTTCAGGGCTCCATTAGTAATAGAGGTCCTAACCTCTCTGCAGGTCGGCAGTCATGGGAGTGCAGCTCCGCTCACTTATAGATTCCCCACAGCTGCAGTCGTGAGAGCTCTTATATCTATTAATGGACTGAGTTGTAGAACAATATTTCTGTAATGGTTCTTATTTGAGCTACCAAGACGATGGAATGAAACAAAATAAATAGGTGTGAGTGGAGACTTCTCCACCAATTCTCACTTTATTCCTAAGAGATGTTATTGTGCCATTTTTCTGCATACCTTTGGTCCCTGAGCGCTGTTTAGAAACGCCGTCTGCTGCAGGTTTATGAGCAGAATGCATGCACTGACAGGCGACTGTTGTGTGAGACGAGGTGTGAAGTAATATGCTGTGACCAGAATCCTAGTCAGACTGGTAATTCAATCCAGTCATATGGAGAGGAGAGGAGAGGGGGGGCAGAGGGCAGCAGGTTAAGAGATGAAAGCCGAGGATCCTTCCTTCTGCTTTCAATCCCTTTTCACTTATTTCTGCCTCGTTTTTACTTTCTGTCCTTTGATTTACGCTCTTCTGATCACTTTGGTCTGCTGCTCTTACTCTTCGAACCTTTACTAATTAAAAAAGGTATAAAAATGAAATAATTGAAATACTTCTAAAGAAAAGAATACCTTTTTGTGTAATAATAGCCCCTTTTTCATCATTAGTCTGCTTTGGTCATGTGACCCAGTTGGGTTGCAGTAATTTTTTCTCACGGCTTATTGCCTAAAGAGCATTTCAGCTTGAAACTTTGTGTAATGTGTCTTTCCGTGTCTTTGTTCCCACCCCTCCATCCTCTCTGACTCACAGGAAACAAGATGGACGGATTCCTCGAACATCTGATGAAATAAAGCCGATACTAACCCACTTTCACCCTCCGTTTCCTCCTTCCTCACATCCAAAGGTAAAACACATCTTTGAGCCACTCCTGCTCTCTGCTTCACGCCAACTCGATGTGCTTCATCACCTCAGGAAGAGTCGTTTATATCCAAAGTCCCTCTGGATGCGTCCCCGCCCCTCTGTGGGTGTAGAAACCAGACACGGTCTAAGTAGCATCCCTTTAGTATTTTTAGGCCTCGCTGTAATTAGGGGTTAGGTCGGTGGTATTAAGCTGGTTTTCATTTGCAATTTGAGATGCGAGAAACCACAATCTCCTACAAATAGAACATTTGACATGATTCCCTGCAACAAGGATCCAGTTTAAAGTAACAATAGATGTTTTTTAAACTTTAAGCTAACACTTTAACATTGATCTCAGTGATTGTTCAGTTAGAAACTTGACCAGTTTCATATCTGACACCACTCTGCAGCCCTCTGCTGACCAAAAACTGAACTAGATAGTTTTATGGAGCGGGTAGGTGCCCTATAGGGGGCGGTCTTATACCTGCTTTATGTCTGTTAGCTGTAATGCTAGCGGTTAGCATTTTCAGTTCGCCGATCGCCATTAAAAAGCACAAGAAGAAGTTTTCTTTTTCTGTTGGCATCATGGCGGAGCCTGGAAGTAAAAGTAACAGAGTAATGTCTTTGGAGGTGAAGCAAAGAGCTAAAACCAGAGTGAACATCAGCGCAACCTACGCTAGCTTGAGGGAGCTAAAGGAGGCTACAAAAATCACGGACTGATGGTGACCTGGCTTTGTTGCTGCTGGACTTGTAAGTAATAATATTGTGGATCTTTTTACTTCGTGGTTTATTTTAGTATTAGTTGGCTCATGTTAGCATTAGCTCGTTGTTAGCACTAGCTACAGCACGCTGCAGCAGGGTTGTTTACGGTAGTTGTAATTCCACTTTAGACCAGCAGGGTGGAGGAGCAGGAAACTGCTCTGTGTTACTTTAATATCTTCATTTAGCTGCATCTGTGTTTTGGACAAAAAAAATTGTGCAAAAGCAGCAAAAGTGGGGAATTTTTCATCAAGACCACAGTAGAAAGTGTAATTCACTGGAAGTCAAATATGAGGATAGTTTAACACTTTTGCTCGGTGCTGTGGGCTGAGGGAAATATGGGTGTGAAGCTTCTGGTAACTCTGATCATCAGGGTGGGGTCGGTTGCAGCATTGCATCAGAGACCGCAGTAGAGGTGATTGGCTCATAGATGTGGTAGAGTCTGACAGAACATTAAAACTTACAGTGATGTAGAAACGTTTTTGGCACTTTTTCCATATTTTAATGTTTCAGAGATGTTTTCAGTGCATTTTTTCTAATTATTTAATTTATTGAAAAAAAAAACACCATTGAAACCAACCTGGCCCTGTGTGGAAAGTTATTTCTGCCCAAGTTTACACTAGAACTCCCAAGGCAGTCATTTTGACTGTTTGATATGTAATAACTTTAGTTAGATGGATCTCATGGTGTCCTGGCTTTCTGGCTTTTCATATTTATGTGTGTCCTTTATTTCCATGTTATTATTTTCATAAAACAATGTATCAAGCTGTTGTTGGTTTAGCATCCAGGAGAGAGCAGAGCTAACCGTTAGCATTAGCAACTCCTCCACACAACTCCTTCAGGCTCGTGTTATTTATGGAAATAAAACATCAGCGTTGCAGAGCAAACAGAGTCATTTAAGCCATTTAAATAATTGTGTTGCGGTTAGCCAATCAGAGGTGAGATGTCTGAATATCTGTAAATAATAATGAGTAAGACTCTAAATCCTGCTGTTTTCTGCCTCCTATACTCCTCTGGCTAACTTCTACCCCCTGAAACAGGAGTGCCAGAGCTTTTTTCTACACAAAACGACTCACAAGGCACTCGTTTATAATAGAAACCACAGTAAGTTTATTGAAATAAGTCATTTTTTTCATGGTTTTATTATTTCTTGTGATTTGTATACTTTTTAAACTTTTAATGTTTTATATTTGGGTATGTTTTTATGTGGTGGCCTTGTCATGTACAGCACTTTGGGTTGTGTGAGCAACAGTAAATGTGCTACATAAATAAAACTGATCTTGACCAAGTGAATGAGAGCTTTAATCACCTTAGAGGGTAGATTAATGGAGCCAGTGTGATCTAAGGCTGGGTAAATCTGACAGTCATCAGCATTGAAATGATAGAGCAAAGCCATGTTTAGCTAAAATATTGCCGAGAGGAAGTTTATAGACAGTGAAGAGCAGTGGACCCAGGACTGAACCCTGAGGGACTCCCCAGGGGAGTGGGACAAAGGGAGAGGAGCAGCCACCAGTGTGGATGCTGACCTGTCGGTCAGATATGAATGGAACCAAATACAAGGAGGACCATCAACTCCACCTCACGATGCTAGTCTGTCTAGTAGGAGCTTTACAGTTGAGTGTAAGGGGTTGCTAAGCCGTTGCTTGGCTGAATCTGTCCCCAAGCTACCACCTGGCACCCCCCATGCTCTAAATGATCTCTTCTGAAAAAGCAAGTGTGCATGAAGGCAGTCTTCTGTAACAGAGTTTAATTGTGCTGTTTATTGGTCTGAATCAATACACCAAAAAACAACTTACATTAGAAAAAGACTTGATTTCTGTTTTGAATTATGTGATATTCTATTTATCACCTGAGAAATCTAGGAAGTCATCAGGTCGAGTTTTACTTTTACATCAGCATGTTCCTAACAGGCTTATTAATATGGCACAACCCCCTTTTGTAAAGCGTTACAATAGACTCTGTCCCCCATTTTTTGGTCCCTGAATCAATCTGTGCACTTCACATCCCCGCTGGTTTCCCACTCTGTTTTGGGCTCATCATCATCTCCTTGAAATGTTGCCCCTGGGCGAGCAGCCTCTGATGCCCCCTCATTGGCAGGCTGATGCGACGCCTGACAGACGAGTCTGTGCCCTCTGTCAAAGGCTCATGAGACAAATATAGATCCACAGCAGTTGTTCCCGTCCCAAACATACCACGGGAGACAATGTTATTATTTCTGTCTCACTCAAAATGCAAGTGAAAAGAGTCACATGAAGAGTTACATCTGGGTTTAGATCACCTTTTCTGTTTTATTACACTAAAAATGTCCTTTTTGTTGAATTTTTGCACCTAATTATGACATCTATTCGTAAAAGTGGCTACAGCTTTATGTTGCAAGTGACAGGAAGTTGTCCTTTTTCCACCACAAACGGTCTATTTAAAGTCAACTATGTTATATTTGTAAATAGAGCACTGATAGCTGGTTATGATACAGAGCTGTTGGTTTTCCGTGCCGCGGTCACGCTAACAGCTTGAGGACAAGTCATGAAAAAAACAAGAAGCAAGGCTTCTGCTTACATAATCAAAGATTGTGCTGCAGTTCCCTCGCACCGGTCATCTTTTATCTTCGGCAGTTCAGCATCGCTCAGCGTGTAAAGAAAGACGACGTACTCAACTTCTGTAGCCTTTTCCTCAGATTTGCCCAGGGCTAAAATATCTGCTGCTAGCAAGAACACCCACAGATCTTTAAAGGAACTCAACAGCTGCGCTAAAAAAAGGATGAAAGCAGAATGCTTGGAAGAAACACGTCTTTATTCCTGTTTATTTGTGTGTTTTAGTCCAGCTCTACTTGAGGGATTTTATTGCTGCAGGTTTAAAGTCGTGATGAAGCAGTTTGTAATGAAAATGGATTACACAGGTCCAACAGACTTTAGTGGAGTTGCAGTACTCACTCGATTATAGAGCGTGAGTGGGCTTATTTTATCTGAAGAGACTGTTCTTGTCTTTCTTATTAAAGTAGACCAGCTTCAGCATTCTGAGTAGCTTAATCTCGTTGGCATGCAGTCAGCTTGTCGGAGGTGTTTACGGGGTGAAAGGATCATTTGTGTGAGCTCCAACTGGGTTCCCAGACCTCCGAGGCGGCGGCGAGGTCAGGATCTGAGCGGCCAAACCAGACGACTGGTCCCCGGTGGAAAACATCGAGCTTCTGCGCCGACTGATCGACTCAGTTTGAGGTTTACTTTTCTCTTTGAGGACGTGGTGAACACAAAGAGCATGAATAAAGAGACGGGGAGACGTTGCTTTGGATGCTTATTATTATTTTTTCAGCACATTTTGTTTCATCACATCACACACAACAGCTTGGCGTTTTTTCTTTTTCCCAACAGCTCAGGCTAAAGTGTCACACATCCTCATCAGTTTGCTTTACAAATGAAACAATGGCCGAGCTCATTATGGGAACGCCCACTCGTTTGCCACCCTTGTTTCTTAAATGCGTGTAACTGGAATTCACATTCGTTTATTTTATGATGTGATAATTTACGGCATTGTTAAGTCGCTTTGGATAAAAGCATCATAAATATATTAATCAAGAAACAAACGTGGATTTATCATCATGTCCCTTATCTCCCAGTCCCTTACACATTTTGTCCTTTTCGTCTTGCGTCCTGGTCGGAAGGCTCCTTTCCGCTGGACGTGAAAGTGTCGCGAAAAAGCCGCAAAATGCACTTTGCGGCAATTAGCTGCCATTAGGGTGGACGGGTTCCTTCCACCGGAAGCAAAGTGTAACATTTTGGACGCATCCCAGAAAAGATTGCGTTTCGAGTCTATTTTTTACACGCTACGCTTGCAAAACACGTGAAACGTCGTAGTTTAGACCGGGCCCGACAGGAAGTCAAACATAAAAGCAGTGTAAAACATCCCGAAACTTTCAAAATAAAAGTCACGTGCAGAAAAACGTACATAACTTCCTGTGAAACCCCTGTAGCCGATGTAACCTTTTTGGATACATGCAGCTTGTCCTTCCCCTTGCTCGTTAGCGTGTGGACGTCTGAAATCACGCGTGGTGTTGAAATTCTCCCGAGATTTTGTGACCTCACGAGACCAGCTGCGTGGAACGTTTTTGATCCTGTTTCACATCTGAAACACTCCGGGTTGGAAGGGAGCTCGCGGGTAAAACTCCTTTATTATGTCCGGTGGAAAGAAGGCTTTAGTCTTTCATCTCATTTTGCACTTGTTTACCTTAGTCAGGTCCCTCCTCAGCTCCTAGTCCTCTACTGTTTTCTTCCCTATTGTAGGTTTTATTATATTATTTATTTATTTAGATTAGATTAATGTGTTTAGTTCCACCGTCTCTGTTTATGTATTTTATTTTCAGTCATATTTTGTTTTATTGTGTTCTGATCAATTTGGGTGTATGACCTTTGACCCCTTGTGTTGCCTTTAGCTGTTGTTTTTCCTTTGAGTTATTTTATTGTTACTCATTCTTCTGTTAGTTTATTCCTGTGTTGTTTACTCGTTTAGTTTAGTTTATTATGTTTCCTTGTCTTCAGTTATTTCTGGCATCTTTAGTCTTTTTAGTTTTTAGGTCATATTTATCTTTATTTAACCCTCCACCTGTCTCAGTGCTTGCCTCCCTCCTCAGGATCACACCTGTCAGTAATCAGTCATCCATCACACCTGTTCCCTGTCTCATCACTCACCTCTGTGTATTTATGCCTGGTTCAATTCAGTTGCTCTTGTTAGATCCTCCATTATATGTTGTTGAACCTCCTGTTTGTGCTCCACACCTTGCTTAGCAAAATAAAGGCTTTAGAGCCATTTACCTGGCTGCTTTTCTATATACCTGCTATTGAGTCCTACCTGCTACAAAAAGCACTGTGACATTTATTTTGTCTCCAAATAAAGCAAAAATAAACATTTTTACATACGAAACAAACTTTCAGAAGGAAAACAATACTGGAGCATTTCACATGATTACAATCACAACTTTTTCTTCTGCAGACTTTACGAATATTTTTTCCTTAAAGTAACACAGAGCAGTTTCCTGCTCCTCTGCCCTACTGGCGGAAAGTGGAATTACAACTACTGTAAACAACCCTGCTGCAGCTGCTGTAGCTAGTGCTAACAATGAGCTAACGCTAACATGATCCAACTAATAATAAAATAAACCACGAAGTAAGAAGATCCACACTGTTGGACAAAAAATATTAAGTCCAGTAGCAACAAAGCCAGGTCACCATCAGTCTGTGATTTTGTAGCCTCCTTTAGCTCCTTCAAACTAGCATAGCCTGCGCTGACATTCACTCTGGTTCACTCTGGGAGATCGGGGTTCGAATCCCGGTCGGGTCATTCCAAAGACTTTGAAAAATGGGACCCAATCCCTCCTCGCTTGACACTCAGCACTAAGGGGTTGGAAGCGTTTGTTTAATAGAAATAGCTAAGTTTAAAGATGTGGCTTGGTGTTGTAGCGGTGCAGCTGATCGTTTATTTACAAAAACACAAGAAATGATGCTGCTGTAGATAAAACTATTCGGAGTTTTCCCTCTTTCAAACAAACCAATTATGGAAGAAATTTATTTGCTTCAAAGTTGTTTTTTCTTTAGAAGTTGGTCAAATTTTGTGTCTGATGCTGGAAAAATGTCTGACGGGTAGATCTGCAACAAAAGAAGCTCTGCAGTAGCCTGGCAAGCCATCCTATATATGTGAATATATAGTCTGGCTACGAACCATTGACGGCTCTCAGTCGTGAGGCGGGATCTACGGTTGTCTTTCAAAATGTCAGCACGCAATTGGATAGCACTAGGACCAATCAGAGTAACGAACAACGTGACGTAATCACAGCGATGGAAAAGCGGGACCTACTAATGGCGTCAATGATTTCTGTCGTTTTTGTATAAAAACACGTGAATATCAGGTGTACTGGGACATTGCACTACTTTGTTTGATAAAAATAAGAAGCCGCCAAGTATATCAGACAGACTTACGCACGTTGGAGTCTAAATAATCCAATGTTGATGACAAAGCCGTTTCAAAAGAACGTGGCTCCGGCGCTGCCGCCATGTTGCTTGGGTTCGCGGCCGCAGCGCTGACGTCATCGGCTACTCCCGCTCTGTGATTGGCCTACAATATAGAGCGCTGTGATTGGCCCAACCAAAACTATAGCGAGTTGTGATTGGATAGACACAGCAGTGGTTTGGGCTGCGAGGGTTCCAATGAAGCGTGCCTAGACCAAACTCTGCAAAGCAAGAATTTGGTCTAGTTCACTAGGCTAGCTCTGCAGTGCTTCCCTTGTCTTTTTCATCTCGTCTTTCCTCCATCTCTCACTTCCTCTCTCGCTGTCTCGCTCTAAACTTTAAAGCTGCTGGAGGTTGGCCAGGGCCTTCATCAGGCTTTGGTTCCTGCCCTTGCAGGAACTTCATGGCGTCATGTTTTCTTTCTCATGTTCAGAACAGACAGCATGTCTGAATAAAACCCAACCCTTTGGAACGGGTTGCCTCATTTTTATCTGTAGGCTTTAACCCAGCGAGCTTCATCGCACACCCTCCTCGTTTTATCACTTTTAATTATTTTCGGTTTCTCATTGTTTCCTACCTTTTCATGCTATCTTGTTGCTTTTATATCTGTGGTTTTATCTTATCTGTATTGGTGCTCGGCACCTTGAGCTTCCGTGAAGGTGGTGGAAGGTGCTTTATAAATAAAGAACGATGATGAATCTAAAGGTGTCCAGCATTAGAACTAGTCCACCGTGTTTCTATCAGCTTTGACATATATGTGATATTGTCTTATTACCACGTTTATTTTAGTGTATTTTTATAGGAAAATACTTTTAAGGTTATTTTTTCCTTTGCTATGCATGATAGACAAAAGGTAAATGACAAATAATGGGATAACTGCTCAAACAAAAGGTTTGATGGCGCTACTGTGACATTAGAGAATCAACGCGTCACCTAAAGGTTATTTTTAAGAGGTTCATAATGACACAGTAACAGTACAAAGCCAACATGTCACTTCTAAAAGGTGTTTTTTTCCTTTTTCCCAGCATATTGGCCTTTTCAGGTCTGTGCAGAGGACAGCAGGCCGACTACTTGCAGAAAAAGATCCTATCACGGTTTCTGTCGCGCACAAAGCAGCAGCCAGGTGTTGTTATACTTATACTAGCCTGAGGAACTCTCTAGAGTCCGATCAGCTGTGGTTTTGTTTCTCTGTCCCACCGTCTCCACTATAATTAACTATTTGAATGTTGGGTTTAAATTTCCTCCTTCAGCCTCTGACCACTGCCGTATCAGCTGTGAGTGAAATAAAAGCATCGTGTGCTTGTAGAGTTGGCTTTTACAGAAGAACGGGTCATGCATCGGTAATGGAACAAAGGAGTTGTGCAGTAAACATGGAGGAGATTCTGAACGGCAGCAGCAGAAGAGTTTGCAGGAGGTACTCGTGCATTTGCAACTGATAATAAAGACTCAAACTGATTTGCACATTGGTCTTAGTGACAGTTTTCCACCCAACCCTACCCAGCATGCATCACTCTTATTACCTCGTGTTTTAAACCCTTTACATCTATAGTGAAGATACTTGTCCACTGTTATTATTATGGTCCATAAAGTGTTTGAAAAGTTTGTCTCCAGTAAATTTAGACGGTAAAGAAACGCTGTCTTGAGAAATGCAGGATAAAAGAAAAGAGGAACAGAATATTTTCATTTGTTATAAGACAAAAAGAGAAGTCTGTAGTTTTTCGTGTGTGTGTGTGTGTGTGTGTGATTGCATGAAAAAGAGAAGACTGCTGCCCAGAGTACACAGGGAGGGGAGCGATATTGTTCCGTCCTAAAGAACAGCTGCGTTTCACCGGGAGGGTGGAGGTTATTTGAAAAGAGGAAGGAAGAAAACTCTTTTTCTCACATTACAGCACACGTTCTCACACATATATATGGACTCTGATGGGCAGCTATCGAGTCTCCTCTCCAAGTTTACAGCCTGAGCGGCTGTGAGTGTCAAGTGTCGTTGTCAATCTCGCCTTTTTCCGTGCGGCTGACGGTGACACATCACCTCGCTCATCTGTACTTGTGGAATGATGACTGAGCTCAGGATAGTGAGGAATCTCTCATTGGAGGGATTCTTCAGCAGTCCCAACAGCAAGCCTTTTCTCAAGAGACGATGCCTCAGCGATGTGAGTATTCTGCTTTTGCAGTAAGTCAGAGATGATTCTCACTGCAGCTATTGCTTCTTACATTTACATGATCTCAGAGACAGAAGTATGTTTAGCGTTAGAGCTTCAGATGATGCCTTTGACTCAGCCGTGACCTAGGGGCGGGGATGGGTCAAAAACAGTAAACATCATCTGTAAAAAAAAAAAAGCCATACATATTTTATTCAGTCGATAGTGCAGCATTTACCAGCTGCCCTGGTTAAAGGGGCTGAGGATACGAGTCTATTAGAGTTAGTAATGCATTAATAATCCACATTATGCACATTTAATCATTAACAACATGCAAACAAATGATGCAGTGCTATTTATAGTAACAGATATGATGCTTTATGCTGACACCACTAATGCTAATGTATAGCCACAGCTAACAGTGAGCACGACTGGGGTGGAAATACCCAACTCAGAGTAAAGTAATGTTCTGAGTTAGATTAACTGTGTCCAAGTTCAGGGTTGGCATCCCTGTAAGGACCCGGTCTATCCGGTCCACCGGGTCAGTTTATTTATAACACTTTCCACAACCCAGGAAGTGCTTCACATGACAATAGAAACTGATGAGATAAAACCAAAGAACATAAAATCAAGATTGTGAGGTTCTTCCACGACTGCTGAGACTGGAAGTGGGCGGCCCCTACGTCAGCCTATATGCTGTCACCCAGTGTCAGGGAACTGGCTGGACTGGACTGAACAGACAACAGCGTGATATGAATGTGGTGTGTTGTGTGACCCAAGCGTGGAGAACTGACACCGGGTTAGAACAGACATGCAGATTAATATAGGAAGCCGCGGCGCACAGCTGGAATGGAAACGAGCGCGGGAACTGTTCCAGAAATGAAAAGAGCGACTTACGGAGAGTCGACTGGCTGGACTGGAAACCACTGGAACAGAACTCGACTGGAACGACTGGAAAGCGAAACTCTGAAACGATGACTGAGCCATTATTTGTGATTCCCACTTCCTCATATAGTCCTGCGCTGATCACATGGGACGGACACCCGCGGGGCATGTTGGGACTGGGGATCGATCCTCCTGGCTCACCTTAAAGTGTGTCCTCAGAAGGATACAGCCTCTGAATGTGGACACACTCAAACATACAGTATATTTAGCAGTAATTACTTTCTTTCATGAATACACTGAAGTGATCAGGCCTGGAGCGTGTCACGGCTAAATTGGTCCATGTGGAAAGTCCTGGGATTATACCCTACAGACCATTCTACGTTCTCTGCTGTAGCAGATTGTTCAGATGTTACCAACACATTCAAAGTGTTTGGAATCTAGCACCATCTTATCGCTCACCCCTACCTAAACACTGGTGATAAAATCACGAGTTCACAAGTGCTGCGCCAAGAAATGACTTCTACAATCCAAGACTTCACTGCTTTTATTTCCACACAGAGAAAACTCAAGTCTGAGGAGCATCATGGCTCTGCTTACTTCCACGTGCAACCCTACGCTGAGGCTGAACCTTTAGCTGTACTATGTCAGGGTCAGGTGTGTGTGTGTTTGGTGGAGCAGTGTGAGTCAGTGCGGTGTGTTTTTGTACATGCACATGTGAAAAGGTTGCTTTGCAGTGGTAATGTGTGCATATGTGTTTTAGAAGGCCTGCAGCGCCGCTCGGTAAATTGGAGCTGTCATGTGGAAACATCAGCTTGGCACTGCGGTCCACTTGTGTTACACGGTGAACCGAGAATGCTCCCCTACAACAAACGCCGCGTTGTCAGGGCTGCTGCTGCCGCGGCTCTTCACTGTGGGTCGACGCCGCTTCAGATCCTTAATGTGAAATCTGCAGGTGAAAGAGCACGCCTCAGGGTTTGTTCCTGGACGTTAACCTCCACCCGTGCTCCTGCTAATTGGACAAAACAGAGAAAAATACTCCAGCTCTGCAGCGGTGAATGGCTGAGGTGTAATTAATATGGTGGATTTAATCTTCGTGTCCTCAGCTGTTGTGACACACACGTTCATTACAACACGCCAAGGTTATGTTGAAGTGGAACCTAGTTGTTACAGTTCTTGCTCGCTGACTGGTTGTAGCATGAAGATCGTCTCAGTCAAACACGAATGTGTCTTTGCACGTCTGACTGCAAAAGCCAGAGTGGGTTGCTGCTAATTTAGCCGTTGCACTCAAGTCACAAGTGCTGTTGGCTTTAGCAACAGAGAAGCACCATGGTGCTTTGAGGCTCATTTCTCCCCAAAGACTAACTTGTTTACAGTGAGTTTGCCTTAAAGCAACAATTTCCAGGGTGTTCTCCTGAAACACACAGAGAGCTGTGTCAAGCAGGAGTGCTGCTTTAGAGCTACAAGAGACCGTGAATTCATGTTTTGTGTCTTGACTATGTAGATTCTGCTGATTTTACTCTCATAAAGATGCATCGAGCTAAAAAAGTAAATGTTTGGATAAATCTATACCAATGACCAAACCCATGTACCCCATGTCAACTCTCTCCTTCAGACCTCGGACCTGTTTGCCATGATCGAGAGGATGCAGGTACTGTAAGTGGTTTCCCGCTTGGCTCTCTGCACTCGAGCTCCTTACTTACCTGCTTCTCCGCTCACGGGCTCTAATCAAACTGCAGACTTAAAATTCCACTCTCTCTGGACACAAAATTTCCATTTATGTCTATTTTGAGACTCCGATTTCCCCTCTTTTTTCCCATTCAGCCCTTCATCCCAGTCGGAGCAACACACGTATGCCCGTGCACATGCATCCATCCATTATTTTTGTATTTGCAGCTCCAGGCTGTCTCCAGAAACCGTGAGCTTCTGAATGTGCTGAACGGAGCCTTTGTGTTTTCTCTTCACAGCTGGGCGCTTTTGTCTGTGTCATCAGATGTGTGAAAGGAAAGGGTTTTCATTTTGCTGAGGTGGATTCTTGGGTTTTCTTCTCGTCGGTGTTGCAGAAGCAGACATTTGCGTGAAGCACACAGTAGATTCTGAGAACGCCAATTGAAAGGGAGCTTTGATCTTAGAGCGTCTGAATGTTTATTCATCCGAACTGTTTTCTTTTGAACTACATCCAAATAACTAGATTCCTTATTTTTTTTATTATTTTTCAAATACATAATCTACAAGATAAAGTTTTTTTTCCTATTGAACGTTTGATTTTCTTTATTGGCCCGGGACTTAAAGTCATACTATGCAACTTTTTCATATTTTTAAATCATGATCTTGAGCCAGTTTGTGCTAAAATGACCCTTTACAGACCCCCACCGCCCTCTGTGGCCAGAATACCGCAACTTCAGAGTGCCAGTCCGCTGACATACCTGGCGCTGCAGTCTGCTTCCAGCATGTTTCCTGCATGTTTTAGATCATGAACACAGCTGATTTGTTTGATTTAGTGATGAACCGCTCCTGTAGACACTAATGAAGGCTGAGGAGACGTTTCAGCAGTTAGATTAAGGTGTTAAAAAGACCAACGCACAGCGAGGAGAAAAGTTTAACTTTTGGTTTCACTAACGGACACTAGGGGGTGCTAAAAGCAAGCCAAAACTGCATAGTATCCCTTTAGTTTGAATGGATTTTTAAATATATGTAAAGAAATGTAAAATCTTTCCAGCCACTTATTATTCAGGCACCTGAACAGCAGCAGTAGTTCCAGACGTGGCTTTATGAGCAGTGATCCATGTCCTCCAATAAAAGAGAATTACTGCTGTGAAGGACCGGTGGAGGCACTGGGACAGATTTTGGAGGCTACACTTTATAGAAACACTTTCTATTTCCGTCTGATTTATCTAATCCAAATCCCCCCGGAGGGTATTCCACGGAATACAGCTCATGATCAGAAATAGTTATCTTCCTCTTTGCGTTAACTGTCAGTACTTTCCCATCAGCAGAATAAAAATAGATTGAATCGCTGTAAAGTTCAACTCTTTAACTGTTTGGACCTTGAGAAGAATTATGGGCACTATCTGCGTTACGCATTTTCAGAAACACCCTCCCTGCTCTCACGGATCTCTGCTTATCTTTTTTTTACCCCAGTTTCTAATTTTCACTTCCTCTCTCTGTAGCCCATCTGCTGAACGAGCTTGCATATGTAAACATGAACTGCTGCCACGATGATTTGTCATGAAGTATGCTGCAACACAACGCATTTCATGGATCTTGTCTGTCAGCCGTGCGCTGAGCTGTCTTTGTACAACTGTGAACAGTCTGCAGAGATATTCCCACATCCCACAATATGTCATTTTCTTCCTCCCTCCAGGGGTGCAGAATGGACGAGCAACGATGCCCCCTCCCTCCTCCCCTCAAAGTGAGTCACAAAGTCACCAGTAGTCTCCTCGTGGAGCGCAGATGGGTAAAGCAAGAGGAGTGGCAGCGTTATAAACCTTTCCTTATCAGCTGTCAGACAGGCTTTAGGATGCTCAATGGGGACAGGGAGCTGCACCATCCTCCCGTCTCCCGTTACCTAGACGATATAATGTCGTGGTAGTCACTGGTGAGGATGGTGCTAAAGGTCTGGGGTTGAGTCGGGAATCGTAAACCTAAAGGAACATAGAGAGGCTGAAACGGGATTTAAGAGTTTGATGTAAAGACCTGTCCTCAGCTAAGGGTTAAAAATATCCCCACACTGTTGAAACATAATATAATATAATATAATATAGTATAGTATAGTATTGTATTGTATTGTAATGTAATGTAATGTAATATGGTATAATATAATATAATATAGTATAAAATAGTATTGCATTGTATTGTAATGCAATATAATATATTATATTATAATATAATATTTATGCAAATTAGGGGTTTGAATTTAACGCTTTAATTATGATAAGTAGAAAAAAATAACGCGTTAATAAAAATGAACGCATTTAACTCTGTGGGCCCGAGGGCCCCCCAATTAGGGGTCTTTGAACCTCTTGTGTCACACTGAAAACAGCTTAGATGGAAAGCAAAGCCATCTTGACTGAAAAAATTCAGGCTTAGAACTCAAACATCTGGTAGGATTTTTCTCTTCCTGGTGTGTGTATGACCGTGTTATGACGAGTCTCATTGGCTGACTGAGCTGTCAATCTAATGTTGAGTAACGCTTGATTCTATTGGCCGTAATGATGCAAAAGAGGTGTCAATCAACCAAATTGACTAATCAGTCATGGAGATAGACGGCTGCGTAGTGAAGCTTCTGGAATAGCTGCAGCCTATGCTAGCAGCAGTTCAAAACAACTTTATTTTCCAGTTTTGAATTTAAATACAATTTAAAAGCATTTTTTTAGAAATTAAAAGAGCTTCTGTTTACAATAATAACGTCCATTTCTATTGTTTGATTCGCTGTCTCATTATTTTTAATTAAAAAATTGCTTTCGGGGGAAATTTTCTTGAACGATTAAAATGCGTTTAATCAAGATGAATTAATTACAAAGCCACTAATTAATTTGATTATTTTTTAATCGAGTCCCACCCCTAATACCAATATTAAAATGAAACAACTTAAATTTGACAATCTGAGTAGTGACAGAATGGCTGTCAACTATAACAACTAGTAGACTTGAAGGGTTTTTTTACATTGACACCAAAAATGCATGATGTCTGTAGCTCACAGTAAAATATTTCCATATAAATTAGAAAGTAGGTTAGATTTGAAATAGTATTTCACTGAATGCAACTTGACATACAGTTTGAGTATTATGTTATTCATTTAAAATAACTTTTGACTGGTTTTCTGCTACAGCCCACTGGGATTCCCCATCACAGCTGTGCTCTTTAATCAAATTCCATAATTGACATGATCACAGCCGGGTTTGCAAATATAGATTACAAAGTTTTACAATAATCTAATTTTCTTTAACAATTAAAAAAATAAATAAACCCACAGTTAAATATTTAAACATCCCATCATGCAGATCTTTCAGATGAACTCATACTGGTTTCTGTCCCTGCAGACAGAAGAAGACTATATCCCTTATCCAAGTGTTCATGAGGTGAGTCCACATAAAGAACAGCCCACACAAGATCCATGCTATTTACACATCTCTATACACGTGTGTCTGTCCCCGGTCAGGTTTTGGGCCGCAGGAGTCCATTTCCCCTCATCCTGCTGCCCCAGTTTGGAGGATACTGGATCGAAGGAACCAATCATGAACCTAAAGACCCCCCAGAGGCTGAGCTACCTTCCTGTCTGGCCTCATACGTCAAACTGGAGACCAACAGCATGGCTAAGATCTACAGGAAGAACTTCATGGGAAAGGTGAGGGTAGTGAATTATTTATGTGGTGTAGATCAGAATTAGCTGATTTTCTCCATTCATTATCATTCAATCTCCATTCATTATCGGGTCGCGTGGGCAG
Organism: Aphyosemion australe; assembly: GCA_006937985.1. NCBI lineage: Eukaryota > Metazoa > Chordata > Actinopteri > Cyprinodontiformes > Nothobranchiidae > Aphyosemion > Aphyosemion australe. The sequence goes on from SSNS01000041.1 coordinate 1,871,924, forward strand.
CAGTCTAAGCAGAGAGGCCCAGATTTCCCACTGTCCAGCCACTTGGGACAGCTCCTCTGGAGGAATCCCAAGACGTTCCCAGGCCAGCAGAGAGACATAGTCCCTCCAGCGTGTCCTGGGTCTTCCTTTAGGTCTCCTCCCGGTTTGGACGTGCCTGGAAATCCTCACCAGGGAGGCGTCCAGGAGGCATCCTAACTAGATGCCCGAGCCACCTCAACTGGCTCCTCTTGATGTGGAGGAGCAGCAGATCTACTCCGAGCCCCTCCCGGATGACCGAGCTTCTCAGTATCTCTAAGGGAGAGTCCAGACACCCTGCGGAGAAAACTCATTTTGGCCGCTTGTATCCACGATCTCGTTCTTTCGGTCACTACCCAAAGCTCGTGACCATAGATGAGGGTAGGAACGTAGATCGACCAATAAATCGAGAGCTTCTCCTTCTGGCTCAGCTCTCTCTTCACCACGACAGACCGGTACAACGCCCGCATCACCAATCCGCCTATTGATCTCCCGATCCATCTTTCCCACACTCGTCAACAAGACTCCGAGATACTTGACCCTTATATGCCCTTAGTGCATATTTTTGCGCTCAAAGAACAAAAACGTTAGAAAATGATATATAAGGGTTAAACTCCTCCCCTTGAGGCAGGACCTCGTCCCTGACCTGGAGAAGGCATTCTACCCTTTTCAGACTCAAGACCATGGTCTTGGATTTGATTGTGTTCAAAAACTATTCAAGTAAAGATGCAAGTGTACTAAGGAAGGAACGAGTTCTTATTTGTAACAAAAATGTACTAATAGTGGCACACTTTGCAGGTTGGTTAACAGGAGAAAAGCAGAGGAGTTTATCAGACTTAAACATTCGTGTTGCGTTTCCTGATGGCGATCGCAACTCTTCTCCACTGGCAGTTCATTACTGACTTTGTATTCTTGTGTCACTTGCCGTCAGTGGCTACATCATCCCTCCATTAACATTTGCTCGGCTTATCTGCCTCCAGGAACACTTTAATTACTACACCATGGATGCTGCTCTGGGCCACTTGGTCTTCTCAATGAAATACGAAGTCATCGGGGATCAAGAGCATCTGCGCCTGATGCTGCGGTATGGTTTCTAATTGTTCTCTTTAATCTCAGACTTTCTTCTTTGTCAGCCTCTGCAACGCTCTGTGCAAAAAAGAACTTTTGTCTTGTTTCATTTGTCCTATTTTTGTCTCTCGTTTCGTCTAAGGACAAACAAATACAACAGCCAGATGTAAAGCACAGATTTATACCAATAGATCTTTTATTTTTCATCTAATTTCTTTTAATTTTATTGATTTAAATCAATCAAATGATTAAATACGTTTCATTTTTCTGCTTGATTCCTATTAGTTACGGAAGTGCATTGCTGTCAGTGTGTGGAAAAAAATTACAGGAGCAGAATCTTTTAACAACAATAAGGTTTCTCGTTAACGTGATATAAATCTCGTTTTAACGAGAAGCTTCCTCATAATAACATATATAAGTTTTTAACAAGACAGTTTCTAAAATTAACGTGTTTAATATCTCGTAACATGGTAGAACCTCGTGGTAAAATGCTGAAATCTCGCGGAATGGTTGAATCTCGTCTAGAGGGTGATGTAGTATGTTCCCTTTGTGTGGGAAATCTGTGGGTGTTTTTGGTGTTATATACCTGTCAGCTGTCAGTCTGTCGCCTTGGCAACGGGGTGTGCGTGCCGGAGACAACTGTAGTAAGAGTAGTAAGTGCTTATCACCGTAAAATACCCAAGAGTGCTAACATCAGATATACCAATGTATTTATCTACTTATTAACTTACTGTGTAGGACTCGTCTTCGCTTGTCATCTAGAATATTCTGGTGCTGATCCGTAACTGGCAACAGCCGTGAAACTCACGAAACGAGTAATATTTATACTCAAAAAATGGACTGTAGTACCCACATTTGACCACAGGATGTCAGTGTTACAAATTGCACCTTTTAACATCAACTGGAATAACCGCCTCATTCTTCCCGAGTAAAACGCCACAACATGCAATCGCCATTTTACTGTTACAACCTTTTCGTTATTATAAAATATTAAAGACGTTATTACATGAAACTTTCTCGTAAAAAGATTTTTCTATGTCGTCATTACAAGAATGTTTCTCGTTGAAAGACTTTTGTATCACGTTATAAAGAGAAACATTACGTTAGTTATTACGAGATACAGCTCCTACATTTTTTTCTTCCACTGACGGCAATAGGCTTCCGTAATTATTACCTGGTGTTAATTAAAAGGTTCATGCTGTTACAAATTATTTCTCCTCAGGTGAATTTCAGTTAATTTTGAATTCAGATCAAATCGAGTCACAGTTTTCAGTAGAAGTCAGTGAAGTGCATTCAGTCGACCAACATGGCACAGGCAACCGTGTTTGATGGAATTTTATAAATGTTTTTTATTTCAGATTTTTTGAAAATATTGATTGATTTTTTTATTCAGTCAGAAATATAACAAAAAATAATGTAATCAATAAAACATTACATTTAAAGTGACTGAAAAGGCTCAGGCAGAAGCAGAATGCTTATATTTATGCCCGTCCTTTTAAACCAATTAAACAAACTAATCTACCCATTAACACCAAAATCTGTACAAATTAAGAGAAAACAGAAAAGAACATTTATACACAATTTAGTCAAATAAAATGACAATGCTGTTAGATTTACAACATAACTCATAAACTCTTGTAACCCTCAAAAATAGTCTCCAAAGCCATCCTTTTAAACAACAGAAATGTACAAGTTCTTAAATTTACACTGGCAGTATTCCATAACTTGACCCCCAACACAGATGTACATTTCCTTTTAATTTCTTTTTTTGCCAAAGGAACATTATATTTGTAAGTGTCTCTAAAATCATACTTAGTTTCTACAGAAGAAAACCTTTGTATGCTCAGTGGAAGTAACTTTAATTTAGCTTCATACATTATTTGCATTATTTTACACTAAATCATTAAATTTCATGACGTGATTTTACAAACAACGGATGAATATGTGCCAAATAGTCTTCCTTATTAATAATACGTATTGCACGTTTTTGTAAAAGAACTATTGCATTAACTAATGTTTTATTAGTCCGTCCCCAGACTTCCACGGAGTATGATATGTGAGGTATGAGTGAACAATAAATAATATGTAAAGCTGCATAATTTAACATATCTCTGGATTTGTACAGGATTGCTATAATCTTAGAAAGTTTTCCTTTAACATAATAAACATGCTGTCTCCATTTCATGTCATGATCAATAACCACACCCAAAAATGTAATCTCTGTCACCCTTTCAATTTTAACATTAATATTTGTAATTTAATGTCCCTGTCAAGTTCCTTTTGATGACCAAATATCAAAAATGTTGTCTTTTTTAAATGAAGTGATAATCTGTTAATATCAAACCAAATCTTAAGAAATCTTTTTCTATTAAGGGCAAAAGTTTCTGTAAATCATTACCTGAACAACACAAATTTGTATCATCTGCAAAAAAAACAAATTTCAATAAATTAGTGACCTTACAAATATTGGAAATAGAAAAACATTCCCACAGAGATGCAGCTCTTAAAAATTGAAACTTGTTTAAAACTCTGAGTCAAAAATATTTTCACGCGGAGGTCAGAAATGCTCCAAACACTCAGCCATATTCATGCAGGTGGAACAAGTGTAAACGCTCCCGCCCTCAGTCGCCCAAAGCTGTGTTTACTCACTGAAGTTCTGCCCTCCATCACATTCAGCTGAAAAGAGTTGAGTAGGAGAGAGGCGTGCTGCGTAACCCCTAAATTAAACGTAGCACCCGCGAGACTCCTCTCAGGGTTTTAATAGCTGCATTCCTTCTTTGTTTAATAGATCTTCAGGGTGGATGAGTGCTCAGTGAGGTAACAGCAGCATCGTTTTCAGATGTGATGCGTTCTAGCGGACCCACACCACCCACAGTCCTGCAGTCCTATTTAAAGCCCCCGGCTGAGTGCCTTTATTTCACTCACTGTAAAGGAGATTACGTGTTTTGATACAAATCAGGATGAGAGAGTTAAAACTCTTTATTTCATCACATGCAGGTTTCATTTCATGAGTGCACAAATATGTTCCTCCTGCTTTCAGTTTTAGAAGGAAAACAAAAAAATCTCAGCTTGTTGGAAACTAAACCTTAGTTAGCCTAGTGAACTAGACCGAATGCTTGTTTATTATTATTATTATTCACACATATAGGACGGCTTGCCAGGCTAAGGCTTAGCAGCTCGCTTAATTATTCTTGCCTTGATTAGAAAATCGCTGCTCTATGGAGGGATCTGCTGAGTCCAAAGCCATAGATATTTGTGCTAATTAGCTCTTGAGGTTCTGGAAGGTTGATTTTGTTGTATTTAAGAAGAGAAACCTTCTTTGCAACATCTTAACCAGCTGCCTGCAGCGTCCTAATTTTGTCTTCCTTGGTTAAACTCCTTCCACGCTCCTGAAACAGTAAGAGTGCTCGTTCTTCCAACAGTCAGCATCAGGTGGAGACTGAACCAGTAGTTCACTTGGGTGGCTGATAAATATTAGACCAAGAAATATCTCAATGTTTTTGTCTTTCAGCACGAAGCACAAGACCTACCATGATGTGATTCCTATTTCCTGCCTTACTGAGTTTCCAAATGTGGTTCAGATGGCAAAGGTGAGTCTAACTCAGGGGTCGGCAACCCAAAATGTTCAAAGAGCCATATTGGACCAAAAAAACAAAAAACAAATCTGTCTGGAGCCGCAAAAAATGAAAAGCCTTATATGAAGGCAACACAGGCTGTAAGTGTATATTAGCTATTAGCCTATTATCAAAGTGACTAAGTAGGCTACAAATGCTTAATGAGCCTTCATGATTAAATGTTTATTTTCCTGCAGCATCCTGGAGAGAATGACACCACGTGACTCTGCTGTAGATATTTGGTGCTTTAAGTTTAACTTCCATTACAATATTAATCAGTGGTATTAATTTGATAATTTCTTCTTGAGCCCATCACAGCTCACATACCTGCATAACAGCGCTGCTTGATATCGATCACCTCACACGACTCATCACAGGTAGTTGAGGACGCTGGAGCTGAATTAATGTCTCTGATTTGCTGATTGGTGACGTCGCCTGTCGTTTTAATGGTCCTTGTCTTTGTGGAGAGAGGCATGTCTTTAACTTTCTGGATTATCTCGGTTTTGTTTTTGAAGTCTGAAATAGGTGCTCTGATATTTTGATGAATGAATCCTTCATGTAATCACCATCCGTGAACAGTTTTCCATGCTTTTATCTCTCAGGTTGCAACAAAACCTGCAGCAGTAGTGGAGTTTGGAGATGTAATCCACTTCTTAAATCTACTGTTATAACCTGACACACGGGAGGTGACATGCGGCAAAAGCCAGCGACGCCTCTGTTCCAGGGTAAACAGCGAGTCTTCCGTTGTTTTGATTGGCCGTCAGATTGGAGGGAATTTTGGGTTAATAAAGCAGTTCAGAGTTGAAACAGCAGTAGATATGAAGTCTCACAAGGTTTTGCTAGAGTTAAGGGAAGTCTTGTAAAGCTCTGGGACATCAGACACGGCAAATATTAACCTTTCCTCCATGTTTACCCGGAGATGTACTGAGAAGCATCCTGTCCCCTCATTGGTCAGTCAGTGAAACCTCCTCTGATTGGTCCTTGTCCGAGCAACAGCGGTGAAAAGTTTTTCCAGGTAACCCTTCCGTGTCGACAATGAAGGCAAATAATTGGGTCCATTCTTCCTTGAATCCTCTGTTCTCATCAGCTACCTTTCTCTTTTTCCCTTTGGGATCCACGGCCCTGACACACCCGCTGGTTTGTTTACATCCATCTGCCTGGCACGGCGCCTTGCTGAAACGTGTGTCACAGGCTATGACGCAAATTTTCGTTGACAGAAATGTTAAAATTTAATATTTATTATGCACATTTTTACAGTATTGGAAAACGTTAAGAATGTTTGTCCTCCTACAGAAACCATATTAAAACAAAAAATATATCCCCCATCCAGGGAGCCACTAGGGGTCGCTAAAAGAGCCGCATGCGACTCCAGAGCCGCAGGTTCCCGACCCCTGGTCTAACTACAGTGTGGAATATACATGGAAATTGTATGTCTGCCATTGATTGTATGTATAAGATGGACAAACCCTCCCCACCGTAGCCCAGTGGGCGGTTCCTACTATCGCCATCTTGGCTGCGTCACGCGTCTCGTCACTCCCGAAAAATACAAAAATGGAGCTGAGAGCTGGGCTGTGAGGGTGGGGGCAGATGATTGACACCCATCAAACTCTGAGCCAATGTAGCTACGAGCTAACTAAGCTAACCTGGAGCTAACCCGGAGCTAACGGAGGTTGGCGGGTGCTTTGAGCCAGAAAACTGCGGTTGAGTGACTCCGCTACCATCTGCCTCCTAGGCTGTAACACTTTTAACGTGAGGCAGATGGAGTTTAGCTCTTCTTCTCTACACTTTTAAATAATAGAATCTTTGGTTTTATTCTGCAGCTTGTTTGTGAAGAAGTAAACGTGGACAGATTTTACCCTGTTCTTTACCCAAAGGTAAGCACTCGTTTCTCTTTAAGACCCTCTCATCCATCAGAACCAATATCTCTCTCTTCTCTGGACGTATTTATGTATTTCTCTTCCTCAGGCATCAAGGCTCATCGTCACATTTGATGAACATGTAATCAGCAACAACTTCAAGTTTGGAGTGATTTATCAAAAGTTCGGCCAGGTGAACACACCTGAGAGATCCCCCAGCTGATCGTTACTCTTGAATCCATGTTGACTTCCTGCTTTCTGTTTGCAGACATCAGAGGAGGAAGTGTTTGGGAACATGGAAGAAAGTCCTGCCTTCGTTGAGTTCCTGGAGTTTCTGGGCAAAAAGATTGAGCTTCATGATTTTAAAGGGTTTGATTTTTCATATTTGTTGCTGTGCTGTTGTGATAAGAAAACGAAACGGCCGATGGCAGATCAAGAGCTCTCAGAGCACTTTAATTCATCTAATAGCTTCTTCTCTTCTTTGTCCTCTGTGTCTCCACCTTTATTTTCAAATCATTCTTATCCTGTTCCTCTTCTGTCGCTTCGATTTTGCTGCTACTAAATCTCCTGCCTGGGCTTCTCTTGTTTTTCCAGTTTTCGGGGTGGACTCGATGTCACTCACGGTCAGACGGGGACAGAATCCGTCTACACAAATTTCCATAATAAGGAGATTATGTTCCACGTGTCCACCAAGCTGCCTTATACAGAAGGAGACTCTCAGCAGGTATGACAACAACCCAGCAGTCACATCATTCTGTAGGCTGCTTCACATTTACACTCAGTGAATTAATTACACTTGATTTTTTAAGCAAGAAATGGACCCACAGTGTCTTCTATCATCTCAGATCAACATAACATAAAAAAGTGTGTTCTGTCCAGTCACCATACATCTGATAGACTTGTGCTGTCAGATTGGCATACGTAATGTGCGTATGCCAATCTGACAGCACAAGTCTATCAGACAGGCATACATTTTTTAACTGTTTGACACTTTGATGGGCCAGTTTACCCGTCAGATCATCATACACTTTGTTTTAGCCACCGTATGACGTCCTGATGGGCAATTTTACCCATCAGATCATCATACACTTTATTTTAGCAACCGTATGACACCCTGATGGGCCATTTTACCCGTCAGATCATCGTACACTTTATTTTAGCAATCGTATGAAGCCCTGATGGGCAACTTTACCCATCAGATCATCATACACTTTGTTTTAGCAACCGTATGATGCCCTGATGGGCCATTTTACCCATCAGATCATCATACACTTTATTTTAGCAACCGTATGACACCCTGATGGGCCATTTTACCCGTCAGATCATCGTACACTTTATTTTAGCAATTGTATGACGCCCTGATGGGCAATTTTACCCATCAGATCATCATACACTTTGTTTAGAACACCCGTATGACACCCTGATGGGCCATTTTACCCATCAGATCATCATACACTTTGTTTTAGCAACTGCAAACGTTTTCCTCGTACTTGGCCGTCTGTATGCTGAACTGACGGCTCCTCAGAACATAGCGGCGGTTTAGATGAGTGCGCATGTATGCTACTCTGACATGTATGGTGCTCTGTCATAACACCTGTTAGTTATTCTAATGGTTGAATCTGACTGTTAGATATCAAATGAGCTCATGAAAATTCATGTAACTGCTTAAGGTTGATCATCGTTTCACAGTAAATGTCCCTATCATGTTGTAGCACTTCCTTCAGAAGCTCAGTCATTAAAGGGGGTCTGATGTTTTCAGTGATTGTTGGTGGTCCAGGTAGAAGAAATGGTCAAGTCAAGTCAAGTCAAACTTTATTTATATAGCACCTTTAAATGGCAACATCGTTGCCCCAAAGTGCTGCACAGCAATAATAGAAATAAAAACAAATAAAAATCAATTTAAAAGCCAACAGAGCCTTATAAAATATTAAGACCAAAGGCAAATAAGAAAAAAAAAAAAATTATGTAGCAAAGTTAAAAAATAAAAACAGATAAAAATGATATCACAGATAAAAAGATAAAAACAGACAAAGGGAAACCTGCAGTCGCTTAATTACATCTAAAATGCCAGTGCATACAAGTGTGTTTTCAGACGTACTTTAAAAGAGGCCAGCGTATCAGCCATCTTTACATCCAGGGGCAGGCTGTTCCACAGGGTAGGGGCGACTACAGAAAAAGCTCTAGCGAATGGTGAATATAAACAGTAAAAATAAAAAACAAAGGTTGTTAAAGGTCAACGTTTTAGGTCACCTTCCCCCAGATGTCCAGGTTCTACATGAAACATCCCTGCAGTTTTCTGCTCCAGTGTTAAAATCAATTTTTTATTGGTCTACAGCAGAAGGCGCTCATCTTTTTGGTGTTGTTTTGTAATGAGATGCATTAGTTGCTCCTCAGTGCCTTGAGTGGTTTGAACTTTGTTACCAAAGTAACCTTGCAGAGATGGTTCATAATGCCAAGACATGGAGACAAACAGAGGACATAAACACCGCCCACATGGGATGATTCATCAGGGAGCGGGCTGAAGGCATGGGGGTGAACACTTAATAGCACGGCCTTTCTTCAGGAAGGAGAACGAGCTGAATTTATTCCTGCACAACACGGTTTGAAAAGTTCCAAAAGCAACAGCAGATGTCAAGAGTCCTGAGCGAACACTTTGTGTCTAGCTGTCGGCCGCGATGATCTGAACTGGTCGTACGTCTGCGTGGAGAAAATTGACTGAATGTTTTATGGCTGTCTGAGTTCAGAAAGTCCGACTATTAAAGCTGTCACAGTAAAAAGCTCCGGCGCTGTCAAACCCAGCTCCGTCTAACTCTCAGCCTTCAGCGACGTCTAGAAAATCCACATCCAGCAGATTCATGAACATTTTCTCTGTTATGCCTGGTTTCTGTGTCATTTCTTCATCTGCTGCAATCAGATAACAAGTTAGAAGCAGATAAATATCTGCACAGCAGTGAGAAATACATTTAGTGTGACCACAATCTTCTTCCCTGTCACCCCAGTCAAACATTTTTCATTTACGCTCACACGGAGTCCTCATTCCTGGCTTATTAATGACCGCCGTGGTCTCAGAAGGTCTGGAAACCTGCCAGGTTCAGAGCAGATGGTGGATTGTTCTCATGCTCACAAACAGGCTGGTCGTGACACAAAGAAGCCATAAAGTAACTGAACTGTTAGTGGAAAAGTAAACGTTGTAATCCTCTACTGATCACAGAGTAAATATTGGCTCTGTTGCTGAGTGTGAGACATTTTTTAGGAGTTAACATATGTTGTTGCTGTTTTGTCCCTAAAAAGTTCATTTTGACAAACTTTAATGAAACTTTCATTCATCCGTCTGTAAAATCTGATAAATCTCCTCTAGACTCACATCAGATTGATGTCGATCGCTGACAACAGCTCCATTTTGGTCGCCTGATTTATTTTCTGATATCCACCCACGTTTTAGATTATTTTTCTGTCTAATCTAGAAATAAATCTAATCTGGGACAGTTCCACTTCCCAGAGTTTCTCACAACCACCAGTGCTGTCCACTTTAGGAGAAAAACAGGTTAAATCATCCCCTCGGGTATTTCTGGAAGCTGGTGAATCCTCTGGATTACAGCTTCCCGCAGAAAGGAAATGAGGTGACAAGAGGAAGGTGTCCCTCATGCTTTAGCAGCAGCAAGCTTAAAACAAATGACTTGGATGAAAATGTAATACTTGAGCACGCTGCTCTGTCCTCTAACCGCAGCGGTGTCCTTTTGGCAACTCTGGCAACAACTGGGTTTTACAGCAATGATGTCAAAATTCTTAAAAAGTATATTTGTCAAAGGTACGCCTTCATTTTCAGTAAATATTTGTCACCAAGGAGTTTCCTGCTCCTCCGCCCTATTGGTTGAAAGTGGAATTACAACTGTCGTAAACAACCCTGCTGTAGCCTGCTGTAGCTAGCGCTAACAACAAGCTATTGCTAACATGAGCCAATGAATACTAAAATAAACCACAAAGAAAAAAGATACACACAGTTGGACAAAAATATTATTACTTACAAGTCCAGTAGCAACAAAGCCAGGTCACCATCAGTCTGTGATTTTGTAGCCTCCTTTAGCTCCCTCAAACTAGCGTAGGCCGCGCTGATGTTTACTCCGGTTTTGGCTCATTTGCTTCACCTCCAAAGACATTACTCTGTTACTTTTAGTTCCAGGCTCCGCCATTGATGCTAAAAGAAAAAGCAAACTTCTTCTTTTTCTTCTTCTTGTGATTTTTATTGACGATCGGCGAACTGAAAATGCTAACCGCTAGCATTACAGCTAACAGCCGTAAAGCAGGTATAAGAGCGCCCCCTAGAACACCTCCACAAAACTATCAAGTGCAGTTTTTGGCCAGCAGAGGGCTGCAGAGTGGTGTCAGATATGAAACTGGTCAAGTTTCTAACCCAAGAATCACTGAGATCAATGTTAAAGCTCTAGCATAAAGTTTTTTAAACTATTGTTACTTTAAAGCTCTCATGTTTCCAATAAATCTGCAGTGGTCTTTATTCTGAATGAATGACTTGGGAATCGTTTTCTGTAGGAAAAAAAGCTCTGGCGCTCCTGTTTCAGGGGGTAGAAGACTGTCAGGAGGAGTGGGGGGGTGGAAAACTACAGGATTAGTCTTTTTGTGGTATCCTAGGTATTACAGAATAAGAAGACAACTTCCACATCACAGTTTGCTCTTATTTTGGAATTGTTTGACAGATTGTTCCAGCCCAAAATCTCAGGTCACCAGTAAAACACTATTGCCCCCTGGTGGTCAGAAACATCTCTATCAACTGTTATTTCATAACATTACTCATAAATATTCATGAGTAAATTCATCCCCGCTGATTGGCAAACAGAAACGCACCTCTTTGCCTTCATTCGCTCTTCTTTCTTGAGTAAAAGATGCAACGTTGATGTTTTATCTCCACAAATAACACAAGCGTGAAGGAGTTGCTAATGCTAACAGTTAGCTTCTACTAGCCGAGACGAGACTCTGCTCTCTCCTGCAAAAATCAACACAGCCTTCCCTGTCACGAGCCAAGGTGGGCGGGGCTATGAATGCTAATTTCACAGTGTGATGTCCTGACCCGAGCGTTTCCCCAACTATTTTCTGTCGGCGGCTAATGCAGGAAATGGGGGTAGAAACTTTTTTTTACGTTCAGCTTGCATGTGGAACTAAATAGTATATTTGCATAAAGTACGCAACCATTTTCTTAGTTTTTCTATTTCAATAATATTTTCCTCTTTGTGATGGTAAATCTAATACTTCTGCCGTCCTCTCCTCCTCCTCCAGCTGCAGAGGAAGAGACACATAGGCAACGACATTGTAGCCATCGTGTTCCAGGAGGAAAACACCCCTTTTGTCCCAGACATGATCCAGTCCAACTTCCTGCACGCATACGTGGTGGTGCAGGTGGAGAACGCGTGCACGGACAACGTGACCTACAAGGTTGGTCCGGTTCTGGCTTCACATTTCCTTTCGGGGAGTTTTGATGGTTTGTTTTTGAAGAGTCTGTCTGGGTTTTCATGCAGGTCTCTGTGACGGCGAGAGATGACGTACCTTTCTTTGGACCGACTCTCCCTGACCCCGCAATCTTCAAAAAGGTCAGCAGCCACACAAACCTCGGCCCGCTGTTTACAAACCTTCCCACTCGGCCCTTACCTTCTCTGTTCATCTTCCTCAGGGACCTGAGTTCCACGAGTTCCTCTTCACCAAGCTCATAAATGCAGAATATGCCTGCTACAAGGCGGAGAAGTTTGCCAAGCTAGAGGTGAGAAGCACACTGGGTGATGCAGAGTTGTCTCCTACAAGAGCTGCAAGGACAGGAAGCCACCCTGATCTGATTTCTACCTCTAAAGCTACTTGTGACAAGAAGGATGTATTTGTGGCTTTTCCGGGATTTATTCCGTGTCTCTGTTGTCAGGAGCGCACGCGTTCAGCCCTGCTGGAGACTTTGTACGAAGAGCTGCACATCAACAGCCAGTCCATGATGGGTTTGGGTGGAGACGACGATAAGTTGGAGAACGGAGGCGGAGGAGGAGGCAGCGGCGGCTTCTTCGAGTCCTTTAAGGTACGGCGTCATTCTTCATTTGGCGCTGGTAATCTGCAACTCCACATGCATGAGCGGGAATGAGGAGGAGTGGGGGAAACTTCCAGGGTGTTTTTATTTATTTATTTATTTTGTGTCCTCCCCTGTCTCTTGGCTGGGACTCTGGGTATTCACACATGAGAAAACAAAGCGTAGAAAATGTGCAGTATCTCAAAGGACCAGTGCTGTGGCTTTTTGCTGTCCTCGCTCGGCTGCGACTGCTGAACGGCGTGGTTTTTTCACACGCTGGTGTGATTTTTTTTAGGATGCCGAGTGTCCTGTTGTGTTTAAAAGGCACTCTGCTCCGTCAGCGAGCACGCTGAAGAGTAGGAGCTCAGCCACCGAGGCGGAAACAGTAGAAACGGTGACGCTCTGTGTCAGACCAACTCTTTAATGACCCCCTCATTACAGAGCTTATGATGCAGTTTGCACGCGTCCCCATGGGCAACGTTTCGTTTTCTCCTTCCTCTTTTATCACTGTTTCCTCTGCCTATTTCCAGTGTTTCTAGTCTTTGCAATACCTGCATTAATGTGCTTTTCTTTTTTTTTTCTCGGTCAAAAACCAGCTTGCTGTATTTTTCCCCCTCTTTTTCACACTCCTACAAACAATATGGCCGCGTGTTCCCTCTCTGTCTGTCTGTGCCACGGTGGAGTCGAGCAGGAGTCATTGTCCTGATGTCTGTTCTAGTTCCAGTCACTGTCCTGGTCCTCACGCTGTGTCCCACTGACCAAAATCTGAATCTTAGCCTGATTCACGCTGAATAAATAAAGAAAGCACCACATTCTGATCTTCTCCGAACCAACATGTCTCCCACAGCGTTTCCCTGCTGACCTGCACTGCCCCTGAGTAGAATATTGTCTATTGCTATATTCCCCAGTTAGATAAGTAGGAAAAAAATATTTGTAACCAGCCCAGTCATTCTCCTGATCCGACAGTACTCGTTTAGCTTTAGCTTAGCATAAAACAATGTAAGTGAATGGTACCAACTAGCCTTTAGTGTGAAAAAGTCGTTTCTAAAACAGTCATGTGTTTTATGGTAGTTTTCCAACAACGTGTGCATTTGTGTTTATGGAAGCAGGCGTCTTTGGGGCTGCTGCGTCGTGGCCTTGCACCTTTCAGCGGAAGCTTACAGCTGTGCTTTGTCATAAAGTAGTCCCAAGTCTAAAATGGCGCCTGTGATTCTTAATTATTTTTACTTGCAGCCAATATGACTATTGAAGTCATCGAGCAGAATTAGAATCACTATCGACTAATTTTAATGACTTTTTAACACTCAAGGCTAGTTGGTACCATTCACTTCCATTGTTTTATGCTAAGCTAAAGCTAAAAGAGTACTGCCGGATCAGGAGAATGACTGGGCTGGTTACAAATAGTTTTTTTTGTCCACTTAATGACATGAAAACAAAAGACTCGGCTCACCTGCCCTTGGATTTGGCCACAGATTGACACGATGCCCGTTTATTTGAGGAAACCTGGCCAGTGTGTTTCCACACCCCGGCTCCACTGATTATCCACGTCTCCTCGTTTCTCCCTGCAGCGGGTCATCCGCAGCAGAAGCCAGTCTATGGACGCCATGGGCCTCAGTAACAAGAAGTCACACACAGTCTCCACTAGTCACAGTGGCAGCTTTACCCACAATCCCGCAGAGAGCCCCAAAACGCCGGGGATTGTAAGTAGCTCGTTCTTGGTTCCATTCAGGATCCACGGCACAGTGGATGAACACATTTGTCGTGTCTGACGGCTCCAGAACCAACCACTCCCGTTGACACAGTGCAGCACTTCCACTCCGTTCTTCTGTTCTCAGCATTTTAAACCTGCTTTTGCTTTCCACAAAGTCACTGATTGCCTTTTTCTTTTTACTTCTCACAATTAGACTTTTTAGAGGAAAAATGAACAAAATCAACATTTCATTCATCATCATCATCATCATCACGTTGCTGCACAGGCTAACAGACTTCTAGGGTGTTGATTAGAATCAGTTTTGGGATCAATTAAGAGGTTTTTTTTCTTCTAACTGAACTTTTGAGTTTGTCTATCCTGAGTGATGAAGTCAGCTCAGTCTAGTGGCTGTATGACTACCCAGACTCCCTCCCTCCCTCGCCGATGCTGCTGCTGTGGTTCCGAATCATCGTTTCTTGCAGACGTTCCGAGCGCTCGCTGCAGCTTTGTGCATGTGTGGCTGAAGGTTGTGCATGACACAAGCTTAAAGCATAAAGATCTCAGTGTCCCGTTTCTGTCTCTTTGAATTATCGTGCCACGTTCCAACCTTTCTTGTTTATTCCACCTCTTTTCTGAAAGGTCTCTTAAAGATTTAGTACCTGTTTGGGTCGTGTCGCCCCTTTTTGTCCTCTCTCCATCCCCCTGAATAAGCAGACTTGTATCCCTGAGGGCGCTATGCCAGCATGCCTGCTGTGGTGACACTCCTGCTGCACCTCCTGTTTGACCTCAACCTGCTTTTGCCCTTTAAAGTGTTCCGCTGTTTTCTTTATATCATGTCTTCTCCTTTAGCTCCCACTGCCAGCCCCCTCTTTAAGCCGTTTCACTCCTCGCTGCATAAACTCTGTGCATGAGATCTTCTGATGTGTTTCTTTTTTATCTCCCCTCTCTTTCTGCTTCCTCCCCCTGTCTTGTGTGGCTCAGTCATTGCTTGTCCCGGGGAAAAGTCCCAGTAAATATGGACGCCGAGGCAGTGCCATAGGGATAGGAACAATAGAAGAGGTTCACGTATATTCTCTTTTACTGTTTATTCATTTTTTTTTTATGAAGCAATTGTTCAAGAAGTGTTTTTTTAGATTAGAATGCATTTGGGAGGTCATTTTTACATTTATTCTGTTCATTCATGCGTTAAACACGGCTGTTCTGCACTGTAGCTGATGGGAAATGACCCATCGTGCAAAAAGGGATGTGATTGGTCAGTTATATTAATGTGCATTTTTGCAAAATGACAAAAATTGCAATTGCTAATTTCTAATAATTTATTTTTTTCATTGCACAAACAAACTCCAAACATCATTTTCTTTGATTTACTTGTAACTTGGTTCATAAATTTTGCAGAAGAGAAGGAATTAATTCTCAAATGAACGTTTTTTCTCAAATTCAACCTAAATCTCAGTAAATTAAACAATTGTGATTTTTTTCTTTGTATATGAGACATAAATGTGTGCAAATGCTCTCTGTTGTGTCGTTACATTACCAAAGATCGATGGAACCACTGGTTCATTAATCATCTGCAGCACATTTCCACATGCCATTACTCCACAATGCTGCACACACACGCACGCACACACACACACACGGATACTTTCTGTTTATCTGTGCTTTTCTCTCCAAAGTCTTTGTCTGACTTTCCTCTCCCTGCACTCATTAGTCATTGATAATTCCTGGGAAAAGCCCAACCAGGAAAAAGTCCGGACCATTCAGCTCCCGCCGCAGCAGTGCCATTGGCATCGAGAACATCCAGGAGGTCCAAGAGAGGAGGTGAGAGGACAGCAGGGAGTGGGTAGTGAAGACAGAATAGTGTGGCAACAGATGGAAGGAAGGACATTAAAAAGAAAGAGTCCATCATTAGAGGATGCAGCGTGTCCGATCCAAATTCTTGTTGGATTGCTTTCATCTTTAGGATTTCTCATCCTGAAACTTTAAATTCATGTTAATTTTATGCATTGGCTAACATGAACAGAGCTCATTTGTAATAAAATGCTTGTTTTGATAAAAGAGCAGCATCATTTTTTAACCCACTGATCTTCACTCCTGCACTAAAGCCGAGAAGTTTCCCCCAACACCCAAAAAGCACCGGAGAGCAGCCAGCTGTCCGACAACTCCTCCAGCCACAGCTCCCCAGAGTTTACTGCCACAAAGAACAGGTGACGAGTTTTCAAATATTATTCTATGTTCAGAATATATATATATTTCATTAACCCTGTAAAGGGTCATTTTAGCACATAGTGGCTGCATAAGTTGCATAATATGGCTTTAAATCACTGAGTTTTTTCTCAGAGGGCGCCACCTAGAGGCGGTAAAAATGTATTGCACCTTTAAGCCCCTCCCCCTGCTTCTGTGATTACAGCCTCTTGTTCGTGAACAGGCACCTCTAGCCTCCCACCAGAGTTAAAACACAAGTATTTGGCCTTTGAAACGCGTTTCGACAAGTTTAGTCCGTGGGCTTTTCTTTACTTTTGTCTTTCGTTGAACAGAAGCAGGCAGTCGTGGAATCGGTATTTTGTAGCTATGAAGGCGGTCATAGCTGATTCTCCGTGTTTTTGTAAACATCTCAAACCCCGCACAGTCTAGCTACGTCCTCAAACTCTTGTGCACGCTCTGTGGTTGACATCTGGACATAAACGAATGTCTAACGCTATCGGCTAATGCTAAGGGGTGCTCAAAAAAAAAAAAAAGGTATTTCCTACGTTATACCACAGCACGAAAGACGTATCACCTTCACGGATTTCTATGAAATCATACATAATTCCTGAAAAGGGGAAAATTCCGGATTTCTGCTTTAACCATTCTTACATTTTTATTAGGGATGTCCAATATTATTGGCCGATATTGGTAATAAAATATAATATAGGAAATTATTGGTATCTATTTTTACTCTTAATAACACAATCTTTACATACCGCGCACGGTGCACATATTAGGCATCAAACTCTTCAGCTACATTTCCTCTCATTCAAAATGTCAAAATATGTTGGATCCAAGTTATAGTTTTTGAGATATTTTTGTTCGTTTGGCACAACTGGCCTAAAATATCTGTCATATTTTGCACAAATGTTTTAAATTGAAGTCTCGTAGGAGAAGTGTGATGTTATTTACCTGAATTAATTTAGGTTTTTCTTTTATTCATGAGGAGAGACCCTGGTATTGGAAATTAAGAGTTAGACTTTCATCAGTACAACAGCTGATATCGAACACAAACACTCTCCAGGTTTTGGAAGTTTGGGATCCAGAGTTGCATCTTTTGAACTTAAAGGTCTCAGTTTGACGTTTGAAAAGCAAAGTAATAAACGACCTTTGACCCTGCTGCCTGAACTGATTCGGCTCACAGGAGTCGCAGGTGTGCGTTCGGTCAGAGTAACCCAGGTGTGTAGTTCTGCCATGTGTTGCAGGGCGCCTTCCATCCCCGAGGCTCAGGACCTTTCCCGCTCCTCGTCCAACGCCAGCAGCTTCGCCAGCGTTGTGGAAGAGCACGAGGCTGAGGAGGAGTACGACACCGGCCTGGTGGGTTTTAAACACGTTATTTATTAATGTCACTTCCTCTAAACAGACTAACATTACCTATAAAAAACCCAGTTTTTTAATGTGTTGTTCACTGCTACCTGCAGAAAAAACAAAGGAATGAGAACGCTTGATGGATTTCCTCATCTCCCAGTGCTGACACGTGTGAAACTATATTGCACAGTAATGCATATTAATGTGTTTATCCACATTAGAACCATTTGCATCTGAAAGGAGACAAAACAAATGCAAATGCAGCCTTGGATCGATGCTGCATCGTTGTTTACGCAGCGTCGTTTTACCGTGTTGACAAGAAATGTCTTTTTTTTTCTTTACCTTTTTGCAGGAGAGCGTGTCTTGTGTTACACCGGTAAAAAAAGACTCATTCTTGTACGGCTCTGCAGCGGAGGACACTTCCTGCAGCCAAGGTGAGTTCAGGAGAAGAGAGATTACTTTCCTGCAGCCTGAAGGTGTAAGAAAAGGTTTATTATTTCTACAGAGTGCCTGTCACTTCTCTGTTAGATACAGGAAACGGAAGACAGTTTTACTAAATGTACACTTCAGTCAACTTCTCTTCAGAAGGCCTTAGGGCTGCAACATACTTGCTGTTTAACGACGCGTGTTTAAAATGGCTGCCACGCAGAACTTGCGTTGATTTGAAGCGTTGTTTGTGGGCGTCCCCTGAAATTAACGCGACGCATCAGAACGCTGCAATATACGAGTAACCAGTAGGTGGAGTTGACAAAACAAGCAAGACTCACTCAGTTTAGAGGATTTTCATACCATCTACGATACCACTGCTGTCGTTTTTCTGCCGTGATCTCAAAATTAAGCATTTACTGGTCTCTTCTATCGATGCCATGTTTGTTTTGGTTGTACCCACAAACCCAGCTCTCTATCTGGTCTGAGTACTCTTCTGTGCCCCCTAGTGGAACACTCCAGTACTCCCAGAATGTGAAGAAAGATGCAACCTGCTGCCTTCGCCAACGCGAGGTTAAAAAGCAAGAACATTCCGGCCCTTAGACTCATTTCTTGAGCAAAACCAGCCTTAAAGGAACTAGAGGCAGGAAAAAAAAACGATGCTCACGAGCGACGCGCCCGGCTCTGCGAGTAACTGCAGCCCAGCACGGGAGCGTGCACAGACGGCTATGTTACACAAACACAAAAATACCATTACCTGACCCTCTTCACACGCTCTCACGCCACACCTCCAATATCTC
The DNA here is from genome assembly GCA_006937985.1 of Aphyosemion australe. Classification (NCBI taxonomy): domain Eukaryota; kingdom Metazoa; phylum Chordata; class Actinopteri; order Cyprinodontiformes; family Nothobranchiidae; genus Aphyosemion; species Aphyosemion australe. The sequence goes on from SSNS01000041.1 coordinate 1,891,000, forward strand.
ACGCTGAAAAGGCAACTCCCCGCCGCTCTCACGGACAATATTGCAGCGAAGCAATCCACGCTGCAGCCCTGATCACAGCTAATGCTACTATCACAGCTAATGCTACTGCACGCTAGCTCTCTCTGAGTCATCGGTGAGGTCAGATCATTGTCATCATCTCTAAACACAACCTATAATGTTTCTTACCTTCTCACTAGGAAATGCGCCATGGCAGCATCCTTTTTGAGTCCCAGATATAGTTGAAGCAGCCTCCATTCGTCAATCACGTATCCGATATAGATTCGGGTCCCTGCCTGTCTTTTACCATATTTGGTTTTTGCCTCACGAGATGCCGCTGAATAAACTTCCTTTGTGCCACGCTTGGTCGTTTGCTGGTTGCAGTAGAATCCATTCCCACAGTTCTTCTTTTGGAGTTTGGCGGTTGGCAAGCAACTTAAGGTGCATTAGCTCCACCTACCGATCTGCAGTGTCGAACACATTTTCTTTCTGTTTTGAAGCTGTCGTGAACGCGCAAGCAGTGTCAATTGACGCCATATCCGTAGGGCAGCGCGGGAAATTCGTGACCGAACTGCAGCGCATTTTGCAGCAAACAGCCTGTTCAAGAAAATGGAACGATACATGGGTGGCCTCATTCTTTTTGGTTTATAACGCTTCATCACCCATTAGCTTTGAAAAAATGAACATACATGTTTAATTTTTTACAGATTTTTTAAAGATCCTGCCTCTAGTTCCTTTAAGTTGAATTTTTTTTATGAGCTGAGAAGCTCCAATATCTGGGAGAAGCTCGGAGTAGAGCCGCTGCTCCTTCAGCAGCAGCTCTCTCTTGCACATGAGAGGTGGTTCTGTTCTACTTTCCCTGTTTGTGACATCACAAACGGGGACTTTTTGAAATGGCTCGTTTTAGGCACATAATTCCTAAATGCAAACGCTGACAAAAAACGGATGGAGTGTTTATAGAGATAGTAGAGACCCACATGGCAGTGAGCTTTGAAAACTCACATCACTTTATGGATTTCTAAAAATCATTCCTGAAAGAGGGAAAACTCCAAATAGTTTTATCTACAGCAGCATCATTTCTTGTGTTTTTGTAAATAAACGATCAGCTGCACCGCTACAACACCGAGCCACATCTTTAAACTTAGCTATTCCTATTAAACAAACGCTTCCTGCATTTTAAATATTCAGCACAACAAACCCCTCTGCTGTTTCTAAACGTCCACCCATCAATCTTTCGCAGTTCGACATGTCTTGTGTGTTTTTTAAGCTAAAAACAGCTGGCAGCATTATATGCTTGAGTTTATTACTCTTGACAGACACACATCTGTCCCCTTCCTCCCAGCAGCTTCCCGTCTTCAGCAGCAATCGGATGGAGTGAAGACATCAGAGCCAAAAGGGAGCGACAGTCAGCTGAAGACGGAGCGCCCCCTGCTGGAGAAGAAGCACTCGTCGGTGAGACTAAAGGCTTCTAGAGTCATAAACGACACCGAGGCAAATTCACATTTACAACTCCCAGCTCAAATGAGTTTTGAGAGACGGTGATGGATCGTTTTTTCCTGACATGTTGTGGATGAATAATGAATCTGACTAGACCACAGTGTCAATTATAGAAACCGTCATCATGGAGGAATACCACAGCACGGCTCCTCAGAATAGATTCAGATGAGCAGCTGAGGCTGGTGGGAATCTCCCCGAACGTGAAATGCTCTTCACATACTGATGGCAAAACATTTATTTAATGATTTGTCAGAAATGTGAATAATTTTAGTCGACCTCATCTTAGAGGAGAAAGCGAAGTGCGTCAGAGGTTCTGGAGGTTTTGACTTGTTGGGTTTTCCCAGATTGTCGGTGGCACTGAGCTGCTGTGACTTTGGGTTGGGTTGAGGCCTTCCAGGACCCTTGACCCTTTCAGTGGAGCCGGGCTACCCCTAGCTCTCCCATAATACCCCGCTAGCATGCTAAAATGTTATACAGTTATGTAAGTGGGTCAGGAATTATGGCAGAAAAGGTACCAACAACCCAAGGCAAGGCGCCATTTCTATATATGTGAATATATCGTCTGGTCACGACCCATAGACAGATCTCAGTCGTGGGGCAGAATCTACGGTTGTCTTTCAAGCTGTCTCTGCATGCTATTGGACAACTAACGAGTCATACTCACCACTATGGATGTCAGTCAACAGGGCGGTCCACCACACATCCTTTTTCTAAATAAAGGACTTAAGTACCTCTATCTGCTCATGACTCAAAGAAAAGCCCAAGTCTAAGTTGTCCAAAGTCGTTTCAAACGAGCCACCGCCATTTTTGTTGTTCTGCTCCGTTGCATCATCCCACCCACCATACCGATAGAGTGCTGTGATTGGCATAACACAACACTGATTGGGCCAACGGTAGACCTGCTGAGGCTCTTATGGAACATGGCTACACCGACATGCAGAGCAAAATCTTTTTGCTTCGGTGACTGTTTCTAGGCTAGCCAACAACTGGTCGAATATGTAGAACCAAACCCTCGGTAACAAGCATCACGCATTGCTGTATTCTGGAGGCGTGGCTTGGGGCGGGGCTGGACCTTTAAATTATGTAGATTCAGTAAGGAGCTTGCTTCAAGGGCAAGAAAAACATCTCGTGCTCCACCTTTGATAGTTTGTTTAAAGGTGGCAGCTTTACGTGGATTTAGGGTTAGTTATTTATCAAAATGTCAACAACTGACTCACGGTGGAGTCTCTAAACTAATGCTGGTCCTTAAAGTAGCTCTCCAGAGTATTTCTTTTATCTGATGGCACCATCTAGTGGCTGACAAACGTATCGCATCAATAGTCAAGCTGACTCGGTAATTTAAGATGGCGACTGCAGGTTTCTTGTTTATGAATGTGCTTCTGTAACCGACAAACAGAGCTAAAACACGTTGTTTTACATTATTATTCTCATGTCATGTTGTGTTTTCATATATTTATATTTTAAAGACTTACTTGTCCGTGAAAAGTTCATCAACGCTGCATCAGCAGAGGTACTTCCTTAAATTTGAAGCACAGATAGTCTAACGCTATTGGTTAGTTCTGGTCGGCGCTCAGTTTCCTATTGCACGGATTTTACGGGGCTGGGGGCGGGCTTAGCAAAAAAAAAAAAAAAAAATCGCTTACATTATATCACACTACATGATAAGACAATCACTTTTATGGATTTCTGAAAAATCATACATAATTCCTGAAAGGGGAAAACTCCGGATTGCTGCTTTAAGGGAGCAATCAGTGGATTACTCAGAACAGCAGGACACATCCTGAGATTAGACTAAGGCCAATTTTCAGGATTTGTACAGCAAAAATGTAACTGACTGACCAGAAAATGTCTTCAGTTAGATTTTTTTTGTCTTGCTTTAGTTCTTCTGTTGTTGTAGAAACTGGTTTTAACTGTTTCCCATTTCCTTTGTGCAGAACTGCTAGCCTGGAGTCCCTTTTCAGGTTAGACACACCCCTGATAAAGTCTACGTTTCTCTATATTCTACTCAGAAGCTTCAAAGTCAAATCTGTCTCATATCTTCATACTCTTTTCTTCATGAAGGCAGATTTTGCTACAAAACAAGCCAAGGAGAGAACATGGAGTCCACCGCTGATGCAGAGGCGGAGTCATTTGCTTTTGCTGGATCTTCATTTGTATGTTTGATGCAGATCAGCTGTTTAGGACAGAGACTCGGCTCCATGGCCGTGCCCTCGTTTCATTCTCCACGTGGGAAAATCCTCGAGTGCTTTAGGCAAAAGGAGACGCACCTCCACCCCCACGCAGCATCTAAAATGACAGAAAAGCTGTTCTGCTCATCCTTCAGACCAGCGGACACCCGATTCCCACCGCACACGCCCACAATCCTTGTTCTAAACATCCAGACTCAAGCAGATGAAGCTGGTGTTAGTCTAGCTTGTACAGAGATGATGCACTACAAGAGATATGTTTTCTAAAATCACATCCCACTGTGACGTTGTACATAGTTCATCTTTGTCGTACCAAGTGTGTTTCTGAAGGTCATGCTCGATGTTTTATCGATAACTCGTTCTTTTTTTAAGGTGTTCTGCTGTGGACGTTTGTGTTTTGCTTTACAAGTTTGTCATGTTTTCAGCAAAAGTTTGATGCTGATCTGGAAAAAAAGACAGAAATTGGACTCGACCAGCAACGTGCATCTCTGAGCTGCACGGAAACGGTCCTGCTGTTTAGATCTCGTGTCTCTAAATGCTCTTTGTTACACACCACCTGTTGAAGTGTGTGTGTGTGTGTGTGTTTTGGTGTAAATCTGCTTGCCAAAGCCTTCTTATCACACCGGTGCAATGCTTCATAGAGGAGTGTTGTCCAGCCAACCTATCAGATTCTTTGCTGATGGAGAGCCTATATATAAGGGGTGGGACTCAATTAAAAAATGATCTTATTAATCAGAGGCTTTGTAATTAATTCATCTTGATTCATTGCATTTTAATCATTCAAGAAAATTTGCCCCCAAAGCAAGTTTTTATTAAAAATATTGACGCAGAGAATCAAACAATAGAAATGGCCAGTATTACTGTAAAGCTCTTATTTCTAAAAATTATTTTAAATTGTATTTCAATTCAAAACTGAAAATATATATATATATTATATATATGGTGGTAATTTAACGTCTTAATTATGATTAATTAATTAGAGAAAATAACACATTTTTTAAAAATGAACGCATTTAACCCTTTGGGCCCAAGGGAAGTTTAGCAGCAGGATACATGTCCTAAAGGTCAACAATATCATCAAGCTGCACCTCTAAAAAACTTCCTTGGCTACGAGACCATGCAAACCTTTTTTCTGTTCCCCAAACAACTAAAACTACAATCAAATGATCAAAAATCCCTCTTCGTGTGACTGATTTTGTCTTCATTTGTCTCTAACGCTGTTAAAAATCAAATTGTACACAATTTCTATCCACCCATTTTGAAGCTGAGGTTTGTTTTATCCAGACTTTCTTATCGGTTACTATTAGCTCCACCTCTTGTGTCACGCTGAAAACAGCTGAGACAGAAAAAGGCATTTTGATAGAAAAAAACAGGCGCTGGACTTTTCTCTTTCCTGGTTTGTGTACGAATGAAGAGTCTCATTGGCTGACTGAGCTGTCAATCTGATTTTAGTGAAGAACGCTTGATTCTATTGGCCCTAATGATCCAAAAGAGGTGTCAATCATCTGAATTGACTAATCAGTCACAAAGATAGGAGGCTGAGTAATGAAGCTTCTGGAATAGCTCCAGTCTTTGCTAGAAGCGGTATTTTATTTATGACGCATAAAACGCATTATTTTGAATTTAAAAAGTTGCTTTGGGGGCAAATTTTCTTGTACGATTAAAATGTGATTAATCATGATTAATTACAAAGCCTCTAATTAATTAGATTAATTTTTTAATCAAGTCCCACCCCACTTTCATATATATATCATTTCATATATATATATATATATATATATATAGATATATATAAAATGACCTATCATAAGCACTACATGTTGTTTTCTTTTTCCAAATGCTGATTTGTGGCTGAAGAGGATTTCCACTGTGACTCGTCTGGAAGTTGCCTTCATGATGGGGAGCAGCTTTGAGGGAAGGTCAGATTTTAAAGGCACTGTGTTGCCAGATGGCTTGAATGTAAAATAAATGCATTTATAACTTTCTGTTTAAAGAAATTAATATATAAGTTAAGTTGTTTTATTGAAGCCTTTTGCATCAAGCAGATATTTATTGAGTAACCAGTAGGTGACAGGATTTACATGGTGAAGGTTAGAGACACTGGACCAAATGTAAAACAGCCTGCTGTGTAGATTAGTTCATTACACCTTTTTGTAACAAATAACTTCATAAAACAAAAGGACATCTGGGAAAATCATAACAGCAAAGCACTATTGGAGTTCTTTAAAGGGATTTTTGAAGAGAATGAAGCAAAACTGGGTGAAATGTTTGAAACGTCTGCCCCCTTGTGGCTCTGTACCATCACTGCACATTGTTATGTGGTATATCTGTGTTTGTGCGCCACACTGGGAGGAAGTTTGTGTGCTCAGTTCTAATGATTGTATTTCTGTCCTTGCTGAAACCTTCGACTCGTTTGTAAATATCGCTTTTCATCATTTTGTAAATGAAGCCAACAAAAATGTTTAATAAAGTTAAATATGGATACAGAAATCTAATCTAACCTGGTGGAAAAAATCTTTTTTTATTCATTATTTGATTATTGGAGTGAAACTGCTGCGTGTGACCGAAGCAACAAGCAAAAACCCTCCTGATTACACCTTTGACCATGTTGAATCAGAACTCCATGTTCCACCACTTGAAGTCAAAAGGTTTACGGCGAACGTTGGAGCCACAGTGCACCTCTCCCAGCAGTTTGTGGTAGGAGGCAAAGTCATCGATGAAGGTGCACTTGAGGCCCAGGGCGTCCATCAGGGAGCACATCTCGGCCTCCAAGGCACAGCGGCCGTTCACTTTGGGGCCAAACGGCTTCGGGACGCCAAGGTTCTTCCCCAAGACGATCATGTTGACCTGGGAATAGATTTGACGTGTAACGGTGCCATCAGCTCCAAGATTTACTTCTTTTTTATACATTTGAAGAAAATCAGACCGAAGAAGGTCAAACTCACCATGTCAGGGTAGTAGGCTGCTGCTCTGTGGGGCTCTGGCTCATCCCTTCCCTCATCCTCCTCCCTTCTTTCCTCATCCCTCCTCTCCTCTCCCTTCTCCTCATCCTTCCTCTCCTCTCCCTTCTCCTCATCCCTCCTCTCCTCTCCCTTCTCCTCATCCCTCCTCTTCCTTTCTTCCCTCCTCTCCTCTCCCTCCTCCTCGTCCCTCTCCAACTTGAAGAGGATGGGCAGGTCGATAATATCACCCTCGTCCAGGCCCAGCTCTCTCTTCAGGACATCCCTGTTCCAGTCGATGCAGCTCTGAGAGATAAAAAACAAAGTTCACACATTAAAGGAACACTAGTCAGTTTTGGCTTGTTGTAGCACCCCCTAGTGTTCGTTGGCAAAACCGAAAGTAAAACGTATCTCTCCTCGTGCGTTTGTCCTTTTAACACCTTAATCTAACTGCTGAAATGTCTCCCCAGCCTTCATTAGTGTCTACAGGAGTTATTCATCACTAAATCAAACAAATCAGCTGTGTTCATGATCTAAAGCAGGTAGGAAAGGTGTTGGAATCAGACTGCAGATCCAGGTAGGTCAGCTCAAAGTCCCAACAGACCAGACTGGCAACTGTGAAGTTGCAAGTGGAATATTCTGGCCACAGGGGGCGGCAGGGGCTGCGTGGCCTTTCATTAACCCTGTAAAGGGTCATTTTAGCACAAACTGGCTCAAGAACATAATTTAAAAATATTAAAAAGTTGCAAAGTGTCTCTTTAAAAGCTACGTAGAGAAATCTCTATCATTTCATAATAAGGTTATAAATGGCTAATGCATTAATTAAAAGGGAGAAAGAAAATAAACATTTTGACTCACTATTTTGCAAGAAACCCACCATCTTTGTCTCTTTCTCACCCTTAATGCATAATGAACACTTCATAGTGTTAATTCAATACAGTTTATTTATATGATGCTAATTCACAACAAGAGTCATCTCAAGGCACGTTACAAAGTAGTTCATTATGCCGGTTAGTTAAGTTTCCTACCCAAGAAAACCCAGCAGATTGCATCGAGTCACTGACACAAGTCAGTGACTATCTCCATACTAAGCAAGCATGTAGCGACAGTAGAGAGGAAAAACAGGTAGAAACCTCCAACAGAACCTGGATCAGTATGAGCAGCTGTCTGTCATGACTGACAGGGTTTGTTACAGACTAATGACAGATTAATAACATACCTATATCTTGTTAAAGGACCAATGAGCATGCATATGCTGTTTTTCTGCATTATAAATGTACGCTGTTAGCAATCTGCTCACCTGCACGTAGTTATTTTCATATCGTAGATTTTCATCACGAAGGATCTCATCAACGCTCACTGGCTTCTCATCCTTCAGACCTTTTAGAAACATTGTGAAATGGCATTAATGCACACTGCAGCTGTTGAATATGGAAGAAATACATTCTCACCAGAATATGACTATTTTTAGACACTGAACTCTTATTCTGTGAAATTATGAGACTGATTTTATTTAATCAGCAAAAAGTTCCTCCGTAAAAATTCAACTTCAGAAAATCAACAGCAAAAATTCAACAAGAAAGGAGGTGACCTCCTGGTGACCCAAGCCAAAACGATCGCCTCACTGGGGTCATGTGATCAGAGGAGCTTAATTCGATTGGCTGAAAGCCGTTTGACTCATTCGAGTGATGATAACTTGGACTTGGGTCACCAGGAGGTCACCTCAGTTGCAAAATGTTTGCTGTTGATTTTCTGAAGTTGAATTTTTATGGGTAAAATATTTTAAGAAAAAAAATAAATAAATTCAATGTCTAAAAAAGTCATTCTGGTGAGACTGCATTTCTTCCATATACATGAATTTTCCAAAGACGTTATTATTATTAACCCTCAAACATTTTGGCGTCTCCGTGTCCATCTTTCTGGAGGCCGTTGAACAGCTTATAGGCTGCGTCTGGGCTGGCCAGCAGCAGTCGGAAACCCTGAAACCAGACAAACACTGAAGCTCTCAGATGATTTCAAATGTTTGTTATTTCTCTACAAACTGAATATCTACCTTTCTGTCAGGTGCAGGGACAAACGTCATGAACTCATCCACGTGGCCGACGGTGAGCCAGTCAGAAAACAAGGCAACGGGCTTCTGGATCTTCTGAGCCCACAAAAACTCCTGAACCACTTTGGTCATGTTCCGTCCTCTAGTCGCCCTGAATGAACAAAACAGAGCTGAGCGTGAACAAATCCTCTCACCGGCTCGTTTTACCGCTTTGCATAAAGAAAATCGACGTGCTGAGTGTTATCGGCTTCCAGCCGCACTTATATTTCCTTATATTTAACTTTTAAAGAGTCGTTTATCTTCTAACGTTTACCGTGTCATCCTGTGAGCCAGATACTTTCCATATTTTATTTATTCATAGGTAGACTCATGTTCAGAGGCTGCTGACAACATGACAAAAAAACTGTTAGGAAACCTTCAGAAAAACTGCAGAAGTTCTTGCTCAAGATTGCTTTACAAGCAAGTCTGACTCTTTGGAAGAAAAGAATGAAGATGACTCAGGATTGTTGCAGCAACAGCTGTAAATGTCACAGGAAAAGCAGAAGAAGCTGCTGCAACAAGATGAACACAATAGAAGGAGCGTGGTGATAAATGACTTTTCATTTTTTTTTTCAGTTTTTTCATTTAAACTGATCGTGTGAAAATGTTGTCTGAGTTTATGTTAATTTAAAAAAGGTCTTTCACTCATATTTTTAATACACTTGGAGCAGTCTCTAGTAGGAATGAATGCCAAAGTCATACTCAAGGGGGGAAAAAAGCTCTGGTGCGTGTTTCCGCATGGCTAATTCAGCCAGAGGCAAAAGTAGCTTCAGATGACAGGATTTGGAGTCTTACTTCCTGATATGTGGACATCTCTCCTCTGATTGGCTAACAGCAACACGACTCTACCACTGACTCTGTTTGCTCTGCAACGTTGATGTTTCATCTCTACAAATAACACAAGCCTGGAGGAGTTCTGCTGTGTGGTGGACTTGCTAATGCTAATGGTTAGCTTCTACTAGCCCGGACGTTCTCTGCTGTTTCCTGGACGCTAAACCAACAACAGCCTTCCCCGTCGTGAGCCAAGATGGGTGAGTCCATGTGACAGCTTGACATTAAACGGTTAGACTCTTCAAATCCTAGAGTTTTCCCTCATTTGGTCGATGTAAAGCAGTGAGGTGCCACACCTCCTTGAAGCATAATCAGCTGTTTGCTTACTCACGTTGGGAATGCGACCCCGATAATGATTCTGCCCAGCGGGTATTCTTTCCCATTCACGGTGACAGGAGGGCTGACCTCCAGGTTACCAAACGAGTCCAGACTGCTCACATCTTCGATCTGAGCCACCCTGGTCACATAGCCGAAGTCCGGGCCCTGAGGACACAGGCTGGTTTAAATGATTCGTTCTAAACCAGCTTCATGATTATAGGAATTATTTTTCTACAAATGTTCTATTATATAAAGTAATTCATATTTCCCACTCCCCTGGCCTCCACAACAAAACCAATCATTTACACAAGCCTAGAGCTTTGGCCAACAGAGTTGTGTATCCATGATGGAGCTGTCAATCAACAAGAATGAACCCCAGTACCCAGCATGCACTGCGGGGCGTTGCACTGATGCAGTCAGCTTAGCACACCAACCTAGCTTGAATGCTAACTCGACCTGCATTGAATTAATGTCAGTCTGTAAACTTCAAGCTAACTGTGGAAGAGGAGGAAGGAGAGTGAAAATGGATTCATTTGTTTATTGGAGCTAAATGATTAGCGTAGCATCATCCTTATGCTACATCGGACTATTCGCGAAATCTGGATTCCTGCCGGTTTTAGATGTTTCCCTTTTTGAACACTGCAGATTTGACTAAAACGAGTGATTAGCAGCTCCTGTAGAACCTGATGAAGGCCGAGGAAATAATGCAGATGTTGGAATCAGGTGTATTTGAGCAGGAACATACCCAAAACATTACTTGTCCGTTAGCGAGACAAGGCTATTGGTGTGTGTGGTATGAGGCGTGGCTTTCAGCTCCTTCCAGAAGGGGAGGGGGAGCGGGAGGGAGCTATACGTCGTCATGTGACTCGAGGTGGCACAGCTTCTTAAAGGGACATGAACGCCGCCAACCTACACATCTCTTCATTTTTTTAAATTACAGAATTTATTGACATGGGAAAAACTGTATCAATTAGAGTCAGAAATTTTGATAATGATAAATTTTCGATTTATCACCCAGCCCTATTTCAATAGCAGAGTCAGTTAAAATTGGATTTGAAGAGAAAAGTGAGTTTCACCAGTAGCACTTTATATGGAAAATCGTTCAGCCCTCTGTTTCTGGGTGAGTCCAGAACCACAGGAAACGACTGATGGGGTGAATCAATGTAACCAAACTCCACTTCATCCTGGAAGAAACAGAAAACACACGGAGGTTTTAGTGATCTTTGTTTTTGTTAGACAGTTGATTTTGTGATGCTCACAGATGCACACACACTTATTTTCTTCTAAAAAAACAAAAACAACATTCAGTCCCTCAGAGTTATCATTATTAGACGTTTACTAGGGGAGATTTTTCTTACCTGCATCCAGCGGTCTCCTCTGTTCATGTACTCGTGGCAAACGTTGAGCTTATTCCCACTTTCTGCCACAAGGTTGTCCATTTCCTCCAGGAAGGCAAAGTTATCCTCTGTACTGAAACCAGACAGTTATGTGGTTTTAGATCATTAAACATTATTCATTTGTTTAATAACTGTAAAAAAAATCCTCTCACTGATTGAACTGATAAATTTACCATAAATTATTTTAATTATTTCTCAAAATCTTTGGGAATTTCAAGTCGTTGAGGAGAACATCTATACAACATCCTGATTACGCACTCATTGTCAGTGGCGGTCCCAAGGGGAGGCCAGTGGGGGCCATGACCATCCCTGGAAAATCGTTGGCCACCCCACTGCCCACCTCCCCTTAATAAATCACATTCATGTTCACACAAACCATACATTCACTTTCTTTTAGGGGTGGGAATTTAACGCGTTAATTATGATTATTTAATTAGAAAAAAATAACGCGTTAAAAAAATTTACGCATTTAACCCTTTAAGCCCGAGGGTCCCCCAATTGGGGCATGTTGAAGTTTAGCAGCAAAATTCATGCCCTAAATATCAATCTAGTCAAGCTGCACCTCTAAAGAAAGCTCAGAACCTTGCTTACAAGACCATGTAAACCTTCTTTATGTGCTCCAAACACAACTAGAACCACAATCAAATGAGTGATCAGAAATCCCTCTTCATGTGTTTTTGCCTTCATTTCTGGACTTTTAGTTCTGTCCTATTTTTGCCAGTGATATATATATATATATATATATATATATATACATATATATATATATGTATGTTTTTCTCCTGTTTTGAATTGAAATACAATTTAAAAGCTTTTTTTAGAAACTAAAAGAGCTTGTGTTTACAATAATAATGTCAATGACTATTGTTTGATTCTCTGTCTCATTATTTTTAATTTTAAAAAATTGATTTTGGGGGCAAATTTTCTTGAATGATTAAAATGTGATTAATCAAGATTAATTATTACAAAGCCTCTAATTAATTAGATAATTTTTTTAATCGAGTCCCACCCCTACTTTCTTTATCAAGACATAAACGTTAAAGATAATAAATATATTAATTTTATTACAAATTTAAAACTCTAATTTTGTCTTTTTCTGAAATGTTCATGTTTCTCCAGTTTGAGGTAAAAGTTTTGGACACATAGGCCTGATAGCATTTAATGAAAAAGAATGGCGGAGCAATGCACAGCTACAGGATAAACTCTGCCAGAGTTACCATAGGGACCAGTTTGGTGTGACACCCCAAAATTTTTATTGGACTCCCTAGAAGAATTTTCAGGTGGCGCCAGTGTCTCAGTCAGGTTTATCATTCATCAGTCTGCTCTTACCTGCAGACAAACACCTCTACAGGCGGGAGGGTGTTGGGTGTCATGATCCACGGAGCCACTCGGAACACCACCTTGTCTGTGAATATGGGCGTCTCGGGAATACCCTGGAAAACCATTACAGAGGCTGTGGAGTTCTGCTGGTTTACTGGAGACATTTCTAATGTAATGTGGAACCGAGGAATCATCATCAAATTACTGGTGAAATTCTAAAGATTAGAACATGGTGCAAAAGTTCATTTAAGTCAGTGATTCAACCTAAAAGGTGAAACTAATATATGAGATAGACTCATTCCATGCAAATCCAGATATTTTAAGTCTTTATTTGTTCTAATTGTGATGATTATGGCTACAGCTGATGAAAACCCCACATTCAAAATCTCAGACAATTAGAATATTATGAAACTGTTGAATATTCTAGACTCAACGTGTCACACTCTAATCAGCTAATGAATCCAGAACACCTGCAAAGGGTTCCTGAGCCTTTAGATGGTCTCTCAGTCTGAGTTGATTTACTGCAATTAATGGACTTTTGCACCAGATTCAAATTTTTTTCAGTTTCAACTGTATGAGGCATGAATTTAGGCAGTTCTTACGTCACAGATGGGCTCCAGCAGACTGAGGTTGATGGTGACCAGTCCATCAAAGTCCTTGTCAGGAAACCTGAGGCCCTCCACATAAAAGTTCAGCTCTCCTTCACCTCGGTACGGCACTTCCTGTGAGAGGACCTCACGGCTCAGCACCAGAGGATAGTCCTTTATGAAGGAACTGAACAGGTTCTCTGGAGAAGAACACAACAATCATAATGATAATAAGAAGAATATCAATTAATAATCATTTTTAGCTTTACTCACGCAGGAAATTTGTCGCCTTATGAACGGAGCCAGACCGGAAAACTCGAACGGTCTCTGCGTCTCCCTGAGAGATGTGCATGGTGAGCTTGTAGCCCTCTGGGAGTTTAGCAGGACCTCTGGTCCGCAGAACCATGAGGGACATGTCCTTCAGATCTGCACATCCACAAAAGGCCACACACAGTTTACCCCCACATCCCCTAAAAATGGTTTGTCATGCATTAATCATGATGTAAAGCTCTGAACTCTTAAACGTGACAAAATGTTAAATATCTTTGCATAAACTTCAGCTCCTCTGAGTTTCTCTTCTAATAGGGGACAAGCTTGCCGTTTTAATTCAATATTTCAATCAGAACGTGTAAAAGAAAAATAAACCTCATACATGTTTATGTGCGCTGGCACTACTTACCCGAGACTTTAGAGATGCGGTCGTCCACGTTGTCTGGTTCCTTCCAATAGCTCCTTTCTGAGTCACAGTTAACCAAAACGATGGCTCCGTGTCCATTTGGACCCCATTTCCAGGATCCCTGACAGATTATTATTGAATCAGAAAAGTCTATTAAAGCTTTTTATTTGTTATTTTTGAAATATGATTGGTTGCTCTGAAGGGCTGTACAGGCTAGCGCTGTTGCTCTGCAGCAAGGAGGCCCTGGGCTTGCATCCCTGCATGCTCTCCCCAAGCACCCCCCAGGGGTCCATCGGAAAAGATAAAAACCGCCTCTCTTCAGCTGTGCGCCTCCGCTGAAAGGTGCAAGGCACCAAAGACACCTGCTTCCATAAATACAAATTCACACGTTGGTAGTTGTGTGTGTATTTTATGCCAGTTCACTAACAACGTGTGCATCTGTGTTTATGGAAGCAGGCGTCTTTGGGGCTGCCTTGCACCTTTCAGTGGAGGCTTAGAGCTGTGCTTTGTCATAAAGTAGTCCCAAGTCTAAAATGGCGCCTGTGATTCCCTTAATTATTTTCACTTGCAGTCAGTGTGATTATTTAGGTCACCAAGCAGAATTGGGATCCCTACTGAGTGATTTAAGGACTTTTTTTTTACTCACAATGCTAGTTGGACCCATTCACTTACTGTGTTTTATGCTAAGCTAAAGCTAAAGGAGTACAGCCGGGTCAGGAGAATGACTGAGCTGGATGAAAATTGTTTTTTTCCCCACTTTTCTAAATCTGGGAAATAAACCAACAGACACAATTTCAATTTCAGGTGGAATATCCCTTTAAGTGACTTTTGAGGATTACCTTATCAGGGTTGTTTTTCTCCACAGTGCCATCTCTGTCAGCATCCACATCCAGAGAGATCTCTGTGTGACACACACACACACACACACACACATGTGTGCATTTATGGTTTATGAAACCACTATGACTTGGTGGTGGTTTATGGGGACACACATTTCCTCATAAACAGGTAATCTGTTGAACACAAAAACTATGTCAAAATGTTTTATTTTACCCATGGAAGATAATGCTCACTTAAAAAATAAGAAAAACCTCTCAGAACATACATACATGCCACTATGACATTTTGAATGGTTTATGAGACCATGACAACATGGTGGTTTGTATCCCACACACACGAATTCTTTGCATCTGGTGAACACAAAAAGTATGTCAACATGTTCTATTTTACCCATGGAAGAAAAGCCTCACTTCAAAAATAAAATAAAAACTATCAAAAAATACACACAATCATCTNCGACGTGGTTTACGAAACCAATTTTAAATTGGCCATGAAAACCAAAAGAAAGTTTAAGTTGCTGAAATAACTAAATAAAATGATAATAGCAGTTACAAAGTCAGTATTAATCAGCTAACAACATTTAGATTTTACTTTTATAAAAATTTGCAGCACTTTAAAAGTCATGAATTACGAGACCACCAAAAATGGTCTCATAAACCAAATGGTCTCATAATGCGGGTGTGTAACCTGACAAATTGGGCTCGCAAAACATAAATGCACACACACACACACACACACACACACACACACACACACACACACACACACACACACTGTGTTGATAACATGTTTCTTTTGCATTATCAGACTCACTACAGCTGTTGATTCATTCCCTCTGGGTCACATAAACTTACGGTCTCAGTAAAAAAATCATGTTGGATTTTATACCCAGAGTTTAAATGACTAAATAACTTGATGCTTAATCAAAGTAAATTAACCAGTAAAAATTAATATGAATGAACTCACCAACAGCTGTCAGGTGCAGAAGAACCTTCCCTAGAATCTCTTCATTATCTCCGTAGTACCGAACAGACAGCTGTCAACATAAAGAAACGTGGCTTTGCATAAAAATAACTACGATTTTTATTTAATATTCCTGTTGAAGGAATGCTCATCACCTACTGTGGTCAAATTTAAAATCTGAAAAGCAACAGTTCTGGTTGTTCTGATGTGTTGTGACTGACTCTGCTCTGTTAGCCTGCATCTCAATATCTGTAAACCTGAGTTAAACTCGTTTTTATGGCCATCTTTGATTGAGTTGACTATAAAAGTTAATAGGTGTACGTGTAAGAATCACTTTCTGGATGTTTCACTAAAATCCACCTGGTGATTATGAGATTTTTTACTGGCAGTACAGACAAAAAACACAGTGACAAACCAGAATGAAGAACTCCCTATTTCCTCACAGCTTCAAGATGACTTCCTCTAAATGCATCCATGTGAAGCTGAATCCCAAGTGTGTGTTTCTGTTGGGTCCGTTTGCTGCAGCTGTTCAAAGTACTGATCTAATTGTAGCACGGTACTTCTGTCCTGATTACCTTGCTATCATTTTCAGATTCGCTGGCTCGGCTCATGCTGATGAGCAGGACGGCGTTCCCGTGGAGAGGGACGGGAGAGAGGTGGGACGTCTCCTGGGTCGGGGGGGTTAAGCTGTAATGAATGCTGGGAGTGCATTTCACAGAGAAGGACTTGGAGCGTGGGGGGGCACTCCTGAAAGAGAAAACAACAATATGATAAATACGGGGTTTTACTGAATAGGTTTTTCAATGGGGAATACACATACAATATATGTGTGTGTGTGTACTTGTATATACATCAAAGTGAGGACCATGAAAACTTTTCACCTGTAAAGGACCTTTAGTTGCAAAGTGAGGACATTTGCCCGGTCCTCACTTTGGTGCAATCTCACAGAGCTCTACGCGTTAGTTTTAGAGGTGTGGTGTGAATTAAGCTTTAGTTAAGGTTAGGGTTAGGAATAGATCAGCACTGGTTATGGTTAGGGTTAGGCATAATAGACCTTTTTCACAAAAACCGAAAGTGCGCGATCGTTGGGAAAACTCCTTGCTAACTAGGTCAGATTTCAGTCAGCATGGATCGTGTCTGCACTAAAAACCTTTTACATTTGCCCAATATAAAATTCTAAACAGGTCGCAGAAGACCACAAAACACACAGCAATATGATACTGGAACGCAGAGCTGCTACCCATGAAAAATAAATAAATTACAGCGATATTACATTACAACATGATGATCTTATTGTTCTAACAATACAATTTTCACGTTCTTAGAATAAAAATTTCACTTTGAAACAATATAATATCATGTTCTAACAACATACACATGTATAATATAGAATATAATAAAATGTATGATAATTATATTGTACAACTGTGATAAACGTCTAAGAACGTGAAATTTATATTGTTTGAACAATAAACTGTTAACGTGGCATCGCGTTAATTTTATTTTGCGTGGGTGGTGCTCCTATGACGCTCATCATTTGCCAGCTCCGGTGGCCTAGTGGTAGAGTGTCCGCCCCGGGACTGGGAGATCAGGGTTCGATTCCCGGTCGGGTCATACCAAAGACCTTGAAAAAATGGGACCCAATGCCTCCTCGCTTGACACTCAGCACTAAGGGGTTGAAGTACATGCAGGGAAGCAGCTGTCTCACATTTCATAACAAGTCGGAGGGACTCACCAAAATAACATGTGGGGGGGTGATGAATAGGTGGTATTTTTGGCTCAGATTGAATAAGAACTAATGAAGACAGGAACGTTTGCATGTTGTCATTTCCTATTTTCCACGTTTATTTTTCAAACATTAAGTAAAAAATAGTTTCATTAATGCTGATTTTTACACATTTTCAATCAAACAGACGAGTTAAAGTTTAAATTATTGGTTGCTAAAATCTTTTTTTGAATAAACAGACCCTTTAGGTTTGTGTTGGCTGAATATAACTGAATTCAGTCATACATGGTAGCATATGGACTCGTGGGGACCGGCTTTCTCAGCTCCGTTGCTCTGGAAACAGCTGCCACCATCAATTAGGCTGTCTACATCTCTGCCGGTTTTTAAGAGTCGACTGAAAACCCTTTTTTTTGTTTAGCGTTTCTGGAAAATGCTTGAAATCTGCCTGATTTTATGCTTTTATGTATTTTTTATTGTTCAATGTTTTAATAACTTTTATCATGATTCTATGTTCTTCAGCGCCTTGGCCTCCTGTAATGGGTGTGGAAGGCGCTATATAAATAATATAAATAAAGCCTTGATTGATTGATATGTGCTCATATGTTAGTATTTTTGTACTTTTGTCATAAAGTCTAAGTTAAGAGTTTTAAGTGGAGAAAAAAAACTTGTACCAGTTTTATTCCTGCAAAAAAATTGAAATAGGTCAATTTGATCCAAACACCACAGAAGGGTTTATCCCAGACCAAATACTTAATGATGGCGCTTAAGAACAGTAAATCTAAAAGGATTTCATAGAACAGAATATATTCTATCAAAAATAAACTTGTTAAAGGGGACGTATTATGCAAAACTCTCCTTCTGCATCTTTTGAGCTGCCAGGTCTCTGCTGCCTCTATCAACACTCCAAATGTGAAAAACACCCGTAATCCATTTTCTGTCAGTGTTGGTTTTAGGAATTATGTATCTAAAACAAGTTGTTTCAAAAAGTCCCCGTTTGTGACATCACATCCCCCAGCCTGTGGGGGATATGTGGGCGTGGCCAGCTCTAGCTTGTTTTCTTAAAGTGACAGAGCCCTGAAACGGCTCATTCTGGAAGGTACTGAAACTGTCAAGAATAAAACTGCTGAAATCGCTTCACAATTAAAAAATCAACCTGACATAAAAACTTTTGATCAAAATTGATAAAATTCCAGCATTTCCAGCTGTTAAATAAAAAAAGTTTCTTTTTCATCAAAACAGAGCTATGTAAGGCAACGCTGCTTTTATTTTGATAGTGGGTTAGCATTTTGAGGCACCGTGACGAAAAATACACAGCAAGTTTTACAGGTTACACACAATTATTTACAGTAATAAACAACGTTATATTTCTTTATTTGTATTTCTGATATAACAGTTATGTAGCCCAGTGAACTAGACCAAATTCTTGCTTTGCAGAGTTTGGTCTAGGCACGCTTCATTGGAACCCTCGCAGCCCGATCCACTGCTGTGGCTGTCCAATCACAGCTCGCTATAGTTTTGGTTGGGCCAATCACAGCGCTCTATATTGTGGGCCAATCACAGAGCGGGAGTAGCCGATGACGTCAGCGCTGCGGCCGTGAACACAAACAACATGGTAGCAGGAAGCACGTTCATTTGAAACGTCTTTGTCATCAACATTGGATTATTTAGACTCCAACGTGCGTAAGTCTGTCTGATATACTTAGCGGCTTCTTATTTTTATCAAAGTAGTGCAATGTCCCAGTACACCTGATATTCACATGTTTTTATACAAAAACGACAGAAATCATTGATGTTAGACGCCATTGCTGCCTCCCTCTTTTCCGTCGCTGTGATTACGTCACATTGTTCGTTACTCTGATTGGTCCTAGCGCTATCCAATTGCGTGCAGACAGTTTGAAAAACAACCGTAGATCCCGCCTCACGACTGAGAGCCGTCAATGGGTCGTGGCCAGACTATATATACACATATATAGGATGGCTTGCCAGGCTAACAGTTATGAGCTTTCTCCTCTGACGTTCGAAGTATAACAGTGTGTGATGCAATGCATTATGGGATACCTTGCTGTCCCAAGTCCGCCTCGATACAGTGGGCAGAGCAAAGAACACATCAATGAACTTTGAGCGAATTTTCCATGATACGTGCTTATTGGAGCAGGCCTTGGGACATCGCTGATGACATTTCACAAGGACGTGAGTACACAAGTTCAGACG
>SSNS01000041.1:1910604-2022474 GCA_006937985.1 Aphyosemion australe
TGAGAAACAGCCAATATGTTTCCTTTAAAATTTGCATGTGAGTCATGACATGACATGTTGTCAGGTACTCATGAGTCACTGTGGATTGATATGTGCATAACTCCAGTCACAATCATACCAAATGCTGTCAAGAGACTTTACAGTTAAGATAAAAATAAAACCTGAGCATTGACCAACCAACAGCTGTTACCATCACCACTGACTCAGATCTTGATAGCAGCAGTAACTCCATGCATGAAGGAATTTAGCTGGAAATTCTAAACCCCCAAAGTCTCGTGAGAACCAAGCTGTGTGCCAGGCGACCACTCCGCTTGGTCGGGAACTCAGACTGGTTTTGTTGTGCAGCGGAGGCTGGCATTGGTCTCAACAGTAGGCCTTCTTTGAGGGAAACAAAGCCTTGTCTGTTGGTGGCACCACTGAGGGACTGCTGTACTTCTGCATTGTTCAAAATGAAAAAAAAAAACATATGGCAACCACCATGATGTGCATCAAAGACTTCCTTTTCCTTCATTACTGTGTCAAACAACAAATTCTTTCTGTTTAGAGGGCTGTTTCTATTGGTTAGCCTCTTTTAATGAAGGCACACATGGAAGACAATATTCATAAATGTTGCTAGAATAAAAAATATATGGAACTAAAGTTGTCAAAAGGTGAATTCAAACACATTTTTTACTAAATCTGGACATTCAGATGCGTCTCCAGAAGGTAAATAAACTAATATGATGGTTGCAAACAACAGCTGGTAACCAAACTTACCTGTTTAAGTTCAAAATGAGCTCCGAGCCGACCACACACACGACACTGGTGCTTTTATCATAATCTGCTCTGAGAGTCCGCTGGGGAGCCATGGCTGCGCTGAGACCAGAACCAGAACCAGAACCAGGCTGCTGCGCTGAAAGCACCGACTGACTGAGGTTTGGAGGTGTTGCGTCAAAAAAACATGATGGTCCAGAAACGTTTCCGCCTCCACGTGAGCGCGCGAAGAGTCTCTTGCGCGTCCCCGCGTTACCATGGAGACGTCAAGCTGATCCGCGTATGTAGCAGAGCCGTTCTTGTGTTTTATATTAATGTAAAGCAAACATGACCAAAATACAGCTAATAGATATAGAAGACCATTCCCGCCATAATTAATTAATTAATTAATTATTTTGAAAGTAATTTCCTCGTATAAGCATTGTTATAAATAATTAATTAATTAATTAATTAATGAATTAATTAATTATAACAATGCTTATACGAGGAAATTACTTTCAAAATAAATATATATTTCGAAGTAAATTAAGATATGTTGTAAACATTTATTTCCACATTTATTTTTTTTATTTGAATATTTATTTTATTGATTATTTTATTGTCTATTTTGGCAGTAGGGCTCCTCCATCGATAGAGACACAAATGTCAAAATTAATATAAATAAACCTACAAAAGTTATTAAACAACAACACAAGTCTGATTGTTTCAGCAGTCTGACTGGAACACATTTATTGCAGTTTGACAGGATTGATATTGTGACAAAGTGAAAAAGGGTTATACAGGCAAAGAAAAGAAAACCCTCCACCATGCAACTGTTTCAGTAACAAAACCAAAAGTTTATGAGAAGATGAATAGAAATGTATTTATTCAATACATAGTGGTTCTTTAACTTGGTTGTGGTGACATTTAAACAGTTTGTTTTAACTGCTATAATTATGTTTTACTACGTTTGACTAACATCTGCCCCCTTGTGGATATCTATGATTATTACTCTTTTAAAATGTGACAAAACTAAATTTTTAATAAGATCATAAAAGCCCTGAGATTAAATTACCAAAACAGTCACTGAGTACTGCAGATGTTTAAAAAGACAGACTACGAACAGACTTCAGATCTGTGCTAAATCCCTTTAGGATTGTCGTGACCTCTACTTTTGCATTTGGCACTGATTCAGAAATCATTACTTGGACTTTTCTTTTTCATCCCTGTTTAATCAGAACTCCATGTTCCACCACTTGAAGTCAAAAGGTTTACGGCGAACGTTGGAGCCACAGTGCACCTCTCCCAGCAGTTTGTGGTAGGAGGCAAAGTCATCGATGAAGGTGCACTTGAGGCCCAGGGCCTCCAACAGGGAGCGCATCTCGGCCTCCAGGGCACAGCCGCCGTTCACTTTGGGGCCAAACGGCTTCGGGATGCCAAGGTTCTTCCCCAAGACGATCATGTTGACCTGGGAATAGATTTGACGTGTTACGGTGCCATCAGCTCCAAGATTTACGACCATTTTTAAACCAAAGTAGATCCAAACACACCATGTCAGGGTAGTAGGCTGCTGCTCTGTAGTCCTTCTCCAACTTGAAAAGGATTGGGAGGTCAATTATGTCATCATCGTCCAGGCCCAGCTCTCTTTTCAGGACATCCCTGTTCCAGTCAATGCAGCTCTGACAAATACAAAAGAAACCTATGTGAAGCTTTCTTTGCACACTGGAGTCATACTGGGAGTAAATCACTGCAGCATGTTTCTAAAAATATCCCACGACATGTCAAAGGGCAGGTTGCTGAAAAAGCTTAAGAACATGTTCTGAATCTTCTCACCTGCACGTAGTTATTTTCAGCTTGGAGATGTTCATCACTAAGTATGTCGTCCAGTGTCCTTGGCGTTTGGTTTTCAAGACCTTTTATTGTGCAAAATGATTCACAATCATTGCTCTTGCTAATTATTTTTCCCTAAAGATGTTATTGTCATTAGCACTCGGACTTTACCCTCAAACATCTTGACCTGTGCATGTCCATCACTCCACAAGCCTTTGAAGAGTTTATAAGCTGCATCTGGGCTGGCCAGCAGCAGACGGAAACCCTGTAAGCAGACAGAAACAATCAAACACAGAGAGCTCATAATCATACAATCATTTTGCTCCAGTTTCTTAAAGGTGCAATATGTAAGACTGGAGTACGGATCAGCACCAGAAGATTCTAGATGACAAGCAAAGACGAGTCAAACACAGTAAGTTGATAAGTAGATAAATACATGGTCATATCTGGTGTTAGCACTCTTGGGTGTTTTACAGTAGCGAGCACTCACTACACTTATTATGGTAGTTTTGTCTTCGGCATTACAGGAAGTGTGGTTGTTTGTCGTCTTGCTGCTAGCTTGCTGTTATAGTTCTGAACGACTCATTAAAGGAAGTAAAACGCCACGATTGACTCAGTATTCACTTTACACACACATTTCACCGTAATATCCAGTTGTTGGTGATTTAAAAAGTAGCTTGAGATATTTTTAAAGCCGACTGTTTGCTTCTAATTCACCGTTAGCATTGTTAGCTCAATGTTAGCCTCTAGCCTGCTTCACGCGATATTAGCGTAAAACAAAAAGATGCCGTGGCTTCTTAGGGGTACGAGAAATAACTTCTGGGTCGCTCCTGTTTACTGGCTTTGGTTCTTTATAGAGCTTTTGGCCTGCTGGTGTCAAATTACAAATGTCGGAGCTGCTGCGTTAGCTTGGTGCATACTCTGCTACCTTGTGAGCTCACTGACGTAAACAGTAACTACGTCCCTCTTTAGTTTTTTTAAAAGGAGAAAAACCAACAACCCGCTAGCCGTCTGAGAAGGAAATCTGTTTCAGTGTAACCTTCTTTCCTACATAATTGAGACATTGGACTGTTTTGGGATCACTGTAAAATTCTAACATATTATGCCTTTTAATGATGCAAAGATGCACTAAAGAGTTTTGGTTCAACAACCTGCAAATATGTTGATTTTCTTTTACTTTTTAGTTTTAATCATTTTGGGTTATTCTTCTACAGACTGAATATCTACCTTTCTGTCAGGTGCAGGAACGAATGTCATGAATTCATCCACGTGGCCGACATAGAGCCAGTCAGAAAACAAGGCAATGGGCTTCTGAACCTTCTGAGCCCACAAAAAGTCCTGAACTACTTGGGTCATGTTCCGTCCTCTAGTCGCCCTGAAAGAACAAAAGAGACCAAAACAGCATGAATAAATCCAGTCATTGGCTTTTTTTAATGGTTTGCATCAAGAAATGAATTAGATTATTTTTATTTAATAGTTTTACAAACGTCCACAAGAATTCTAAAGGTGTTTTAAATGCAGATTTTATGTCCAGTTTTTTGGAAAAATGTCAGAAATGTGGTAAACTCTTGTAAGTCAAAATGACCAAAAATTATATTTAAAAAAAAATAGCAAATTCAGGGAAATTATATTTGTAAAATTGAACATAAAAACACAAACATAAAAAAATATATTCCAAAATATTCCAAATTTGGTTTAAGAATTTAAATTAAGAGGAAAATTTTTCAAAAACTGACAGTGAAACGTTCAGATAAAATGAAATAAAGTAAAAATAAAATAAATAAATAAAAATTCAAGAGAAGAAATAAAAGAAAAGAATCAAAAATCTGTTTTTCCCTGTAGGAAATCTCTAATTTCAGATAATTTAGGCAAGTAGAATCAAAAGCAAAAATTAAACTGAAACAGAGAAAATCTTCAAAAGTACAAAGAAAAATCCTTTTAGAAGCCATCAGAAACAATGGAGATCATATTTTGAGGGATTACTTATTTTAAGGGATTACTTGTGACCAGTGCTGTCATCATCACATGAAAAGCTGTTCGTGTTAAAACCTCCTTAAAGCATCATCTCAGCCGCTGGCTTACTCACGTTGGGAATGCGACCCCGATAATGATTCTGCCCAGTGGGTATTCTTTCCCATTCACGGTGACAGGAGGGCTGACCTCCAGGTTACCAAACGAGTCCAGACTGCTCACTTCATTGCTCTGAGCCACCCTGGTCACATAGCCGAAGTCGGGGCCCTGAGGACACAGGCTGGTTTAAACGATTCCTTCTAAACGAGCTTCATGATGGGACATGATGGTGGGACAAACGAGGAAAAAGCTCCACAGCATTTAGTCTAAACTTGATGAAAACCTTAAGATCAGATATAATGAAAAAAGACAGCAGATAATCCTCTGGAACGTCAAGGCAGGCAAGTGTGTGCATGTATGAGTCTCTTCGTCTTTTATCTGCTGAACTCAGCAGCTTTCACTCACAGACGTGGGTTAGATACCTGGTTTAGTTACACATAAACGCCTGATGTCCGTTATAAATGAACTAAATTAAATGAGAAGGGCTTGAGCATTTTGCATGTTTGAAAACTGAGTGTGTCACCAGCAGCTCCTGGTATGAAAAGCCTTGAAGCCCTCCATCTCTGGGGGAATCCAGAACCACCGGGAAACCCTGATGAGGAGAATCGATGTAACCGAACTCCAGTTCATCCTGAAGCAAACATAAGGAGACGTCTGGAGTTAAAATAAAACTAAAACAATCGGCTTTTTTCTAACGTCTTCCCTCGTTTCAGCAGGTTTTCTACATGAACAGTTCTTTTATTTACTGAAAATATCATATATTAATAATAATATCAAACCTATCACAGAGAACCTTTAGTTTCCTTTCATTTAAATGCCTTTTTTTAAAAATGCAATTCAAAAGTGATGCAAGTAAAGAAAATATTACAATTTGTCCACAAATGTCAATCAGAAATGCCTTCTGGTCCTTTTAAAGCGGCTGTCTGGAGTATTTCTTTAATCTGATGGCACCATCTAGTGGCTGACAAGCATATCACACCAAGAGTCGTTCGATTCGGTTTTTTAAGATGGCGACTGAACGTTTCTTGTTTATGAATGTGTTTCTGTAGCCGACAAACAGAGCTAAAACACGTTGTTTTACAAGTATTATTCTCATGTCATGTTGTGCTTTCATATATTTATATTTTAAAGACTTACTTGTCCATGAAAAGTTCATCTACGCTGCTTCAGCCGAGGTGCTTCCTTAAATTTGAAGCACATAAGCGGTAGTCTAACGCTATTGGTTAGTTCTGGTCGGCGCTCAGTTTCCTATTGCACGGATTTTACAGGGCAGGGGGCGGGCTTAGCAAAAAAAAAAAAAGACGTATTGCTTACATTATATCACTACACGATAAGACAATCACTTTTACAGATTTCTGAAAAATCACACATAATTCCTGAAAGGGGAAAATTCCGGACAGCCGCTTTAACTCGTCTTTAAAACTTGCAGATTTAGTTATTTTTAGTTGCGTTTATTTTTTTAATACCTGCATCCAGCGGTCTCCTCTGTTCATGTACTCATAGCAGATCTTCAGCTTTTGCCCGCTGTTGGAAACCAGGTTGTTCATTCCTTTCAGGAACTGGTAGTTATCACGTGTACTGAAACCACAAACATGAGGGTTTTATGGTGTGACCTGTATCTGTACAGCAACGTCTAGGGTTCTACAACCCCCCAAGGCACTTTACAACACAATCAGTCATCCACACATTAACACGCTAGTGATGATGAGCTACATTGTAGCCACAGCTGCCCTGGGGCGCCACCACCAGCTCTGCCGGAATCAAACCTACAACCTTCCGATTACCGGACAACCTGCTCTACCTGCTGAGCTACTGCTGCCTTATCAAGCGACACCTTCTATTTTTTACATTTATTTCAACTCCACCACTAATTATGATAATGAATTCTTAGAAAACATCTGAGCGTGTCGGGAGTCGTTTAGCAGTTTGAGCTTCTTGGAATTACGAGATGAAGTTCAGGAGGAAGTGGAACTTGAAATCACCCTGATGACACGCTCATTGTCTCAGTCAGCTTTATTATTCATCAGTCTGCTCTTACCTGCAGACAAACACCTCTACAGGCGGGAGGGTGTTGGGTGTCATGATCCACGGAGCCACTCGGAACACCACCTTGTCTGTGAATATGGGCGTCTCGGGAATACCCTGGAAAACCATTAGAGAGGCTGTGGAGTTCTGCTGGTTTACTGGAGACATTTCTAACATAATGTGGAACCGCGGCATGAATCTAGGCAGTTCTTACGTCACAGATGGGCTCCAGCAGACTGAGGTTGATGGTGACCAGTCCATCAAAGTCCTTGTCAGGAAACCTGAGGCCCTCCACATAAAAGTTCAGCTCTCCTTCACCTCCAAGGTACGGCACTTCCTGTGAGAGGACCTGACGGCTCAGCACCAGAGGATAGTCCATTATGAAGGAACTGAACAGGTTCTCTGGAGAAGAACACAACAACGAGACGGATTTAGAAGAGATGAAGGAATAAAAGTTTAGTGTAACGTTTTTAGCCGAGTGCATCATGCTGTATAATCCGTCTTTGGCTCATTTTTACTCACGCATGGTATTCTTTTCCACTTTGGAAGACTTAGACCTGAAAACTCGAACGGTCTCTGCATCTCCCTTTGAGATGTGCATGGTGAGCTTGTAGCCCTCTGGGAGTTTAGCAGGACCTCTGGTCCGCAGAACCATGAGGGACATGTCCTTCAGATCTGCACATCCACAACAGGCGTCCACAATTTACCCCCACATAACGATACGTCTACATACATGCAGAAAAGACTTTTCCTTTCATAAAATGTCCAATTTGACCTCTTAGTGTGACCAGGTGACTGCTTACCTGACACCTTGGAGATGCGATCGGACTCATTGTCAGGTTTCTTCAAGTAGGTGGTCTCTGAGTCACAGTTAACCAAGAGGATCGCTCCGTGTCCATTAGGACCCCACTTCCAGGACCCCTGACAGATGTTTAACCAGACATGTCAGCCCCATGACATAAATCTCTTCTATTTGTGTTTGAATGCAACCCAAATCTCTCCAATCATTCATCTCAGTTTTACTGAAATTCTTATTATTCAAAGGCTTTAATGTTATTTACAACTCTGCTACCAGAATTCTGAAGGGAACGAAAAAGACAAATTGAAGTGCAACAAACCAAAAAAACTACCTTTTACCAGTTTTACTTGTAAAGGGTAGTTTACTTGCTTGGTAATGCTATGGGTAATGTAAATGACAGCAAACAACTGACTATGGGTGGAAAGCCACGTTCGATGGTGTCAGGGACAGAGTTGTGGACAGACACAAGGCAGGAGATGCATACAAAACAATCTCAAAGGCTTTATCAGTCCCAATGAGGACCAGACTTCTGAGTAGGAAAAATCCAATAAAACGCCCATCAAAGTCAGACCTCCCTGTTGGAAACTCGGAATTTTTTCAGAACTCCGACCTCGAGATCCAAGATGGCAGCTCTCCGTATGAACAACAGTAAGTTTTGGTTGAAATGTGTTTATTTTACAAGACACACATATAAGAGTGCGTTTAAAATCAGTGTTACATGTAGCTCTTGCATCTCTAAGCTGAACAAACTAAAAGTGTTGTTTATTAGTCGTCTGTGTTCGTTGAGAGCTACCTAAACAGCAGTTTTCGAGGGCACCGCCATATTGGAATTTCGACTTCTCCGACTACGGTAACCAGAACGCTGTTAACTCGGGTGTGACGTCGTTCCTAGTTCCGAGTTCCGAGGTAACTCGAACGCAGCATAAGTTGAGGGATTCTAGGGGAGCCCTTGACCCTTTCAGGGGAGCCGGGCTCCCCTTAGCTTCCCGGTAATTCGAACCCTGACTGGAGGTGATCCTTTATTAATCTCAGTGTTTCTTGTTTTTAAAAAGAAATTCTGAACTGTAATCACGATATTTTTTAATGAATGTTATACGTTAAATAAAGTTGGTAAAAGGTATTTTTGTTTGTGTTTCAATTTAAGAAGGAGACAAAATGAAAGAGTCTTTTCCCACTGCTATACCTTCAGCTAAATTACTCAGGCATGTCACCTCAGACGTGTTCAGGCAGCATGCTGAGGTATTTGACCCCCAAAAGAGAAAACTGTGGGAAAAGCCTAAACTCTCTGCTGCAGCGTGTTCTCACATGCACGACAAAATTAGCAAAACATGTTGAACACAAAGTGTTCACACCTCACTAAGATGACACGACTGAATTTATTTTATTAGTTTTAATAAATGCTTGAAAGAGTTTTTATTAGATGACCTTTAAAGCTCACCTTGTCAGGGTTGTTTTTCTCCACAGTGCCATCTCTGTCAGCATCAACATCCAGAGAGATCTCTGTGTGACACACACACACACACACACACACACACACACACACACACACACACACACACATACACACACATGTGCTTTTCTTTTTTTTTCTGCAGGAACTATTCAGACATCCTCTAGTTCTGTATTATATTATAATATTATAACGTACTACACAAAGTGACTTACCGACAGCTGTCAGGTACAGAACTGCTTTGCCTATGACCTCTTTGTTTGTTCCGTAGTATTGAACAGACAGCTTCAGGAAAAAAAGACAAATTCCTTCATTAGCTTATTTGAATTTTAACAAATCACACTTTTTATATCGACTTATATCCAGAATTTATGTTTCTGTTGTAGTAAGGGAGTTTTCCTCTCCACTGTCGCTACATGCTTGCTTAGTAAAGGGGATTACCGTAAAGTCGCTCACACAACAAGTCTGTGACTCGATGCAACCTGCTGGGTTTCCTTATATAGGAAATTTTTAACTAACTGGCAAAATGAACTGAACTCAGTTGGAATGTTTACTTTGTGAAGTGCTTTGGGACGACTCGTCGTGATTTTGCGCTATATGAATAAAAAGGTTCATTTAGCCTTGTGTTTCTGATCTACTTACCTTGCTATCATTTTCAGATTGACTGGCTTGGCTCATGCTGATGAGCAGAACAGAGTTGGGATTGAGAGGGACAGGAGAGAGGTTGGACGTCTCCTGAGGCGGGGGGCTTAAGCTGTACTGAACAGTGGGGGTGCATTTCACAGAGAAGAACTTGGAGCTGGGGGGGGCACTCCTAAAAGATGAGGAAAAGAAGCAAACACACTTATGAAATGGAGAAAAACAACCAGCTTGTATTTTGTAACAGCTCAGGTGGCACTCTGGTCGTTAGAAAGTCAGATTTTAAAGGCACACCTGGCAGTTTTGGCTTGTTTTTAGCACCCCCTAGTGTTCGTTAGCGAAAGCAAAAGTGAAACTCATCTCCTCGCTGTGCGTTCGTCTTTTTAACACCTTAATCTAACAGCTGAAATGTCTCCTCAGCCTTCATTAGTGTCTACAGGAGCGGTTCATCACTAAATCAAACAAATCAGTCGTGTTCATGATCTAAAACATGCAGGAAACATGCTGGAAGCAGACTGCAGCACCAGTCATGTCAGCTCCACTTTACTAAGTCCAACAGGGAGCGGCCTGCCACTCTGAAGTTGCAAGTGCGGTATTCTGGCCACAGAGGGCGGTGGGGGTCTGAGTGACATTTTATTAACCCTGTAAAGGGTCATTTTAGCACAAACTGGCTCAAGAACATGATTTAAAAATATGAAAAAGTTGCATAGAATGGCTTTGAGATAGTGTAAAATAAAAGTTCGGAATATAAATGCAAATGTGCAAAAATATGCTCCTCCCTCCCACGTGCCCCAACAAACCCATTCATTTTGTGAATCAGTCTCTGTTGGTTTAGAATAATTTTAAGTACACACAAAGAAAATCAAATTAATTTGATATTTTTTAAATTAATTTATGAACAATTGACACAATTTATATGCGTTCTTTGATAGAAGGACCTGAATCTGTTTTTTGAGTGTACAAAAACCAATTCAAGTCACCATGTGCCAAAGTATGGAAGCTCATTCCTGCAACTTTGATAAAAAAAATCTCATAATATAATAATTAGCTATCTATGAGATAGTTAATTATCTCATAATTATGAGATTTTGTTTTTTAGCAGAGTGGCGTGAATGGGCTTCCATACAAAAGTTCCTGTTCTGAAATTTGTTTCTGGAAGACCTGATTAAGATTTATGAGCACAAAGCACCAGAGGATCCCATTCATCCTGCAGAAGTGGAGAAGTTTTCAAGTTTCTATCAACTTGATTAATTGACTGTTAAAAGTAATGTTTCTTTAAAGCTCACAGCCATCATAACCAAGAATGAATGACTTGTGCTCGATTTAGAGGAAAATCACCATGGATTAGGCAACTTACACATTTACTTAAACAAAATGAGAATTTTAGGTTACACACTTTCATTTAAGTTTACAGACTTCATATCCTCTGAGTCTGTGCACGTTTATAGTTTGGTCTGTGGGATGATTACACCAACACAGCCCTGATACAGCCATAATAGATGAAGTTAGAAACTTATTTGTTGAGATAAATTCTGCAAGGTTGGTCCACTTAGGTGTGGTCCAACCCATCAGCATAAACAACTCAACGTCTGTAATAATCTTGTCATAATTAGCAACTAGAGATAAAAATATCAACATGGTGAGAGGTCATGCTTTCATTTAGGATGGATGTTATAAACACCCCCTAAAAGAGGCCGGAGGGGAGGGCAGGCTGGGGAGAAATTGGTACAATTTGTGCTATGATGTGAATTCAAATTTGACATCAACAGACTTCCCTATTCGTGTGTATTTACGGAGAAACAATCCGGTCTGACGAACCTTCAGTAAACAATGAAATCATTAATAAGTCATTCAGTCATGAAGAACAAGGAAACTGAATTTCTCTCTCTCTCTGACAAGAGCGCTGATTATAAACGTCACTCTCTTCTTTTATTATAGATAAGAAGAAACGTGATATTTATTATTGCCAGTATAAAATATGCAAGATGAAAATGTAACCAACACCCCTCTAAGGTGTTTGAACAATTCAGTAAACAAATGCATTTTTTAGGATTATTCCATCATTAACAGCTTCAGAAATGAATTTACAGACAGAAAATCTTAGATGATAAGGAATTAGACACTGAGAACACCCCATAAACAGGACAACAACCTACCTGTTTAAGTTTACAGTGAGTTCTGACCCGACCACGCACACAACCCGTGTGTTTTTATCATGATCTACCCTGAGAGTCCTCTGATGAGCCATGGTTCTCCCTCTGATCCGGTCCAAAGCCCCGAGCACGACCACTCCCGTCTCCAGACGCAAACAGCAGACTGCTGATGGTCGCTGGGGGCAACAGGTAGCTGCTGAGGGCTGCAGGTAAAGGTGAAGCCTCTGGGCGGTGATTGGTCAGCCAGCACTGACCCAGCCCCCTCCCTGTCCACGCGTCTATATTCCTACTTCCTTGACGCTCCCTGAGAGCTGATATGACAACAAACCAACTCTGACCTGCAGGTTTTAGTTAAACGTTAACTGCTTCCGTCTGCAGACGCGTGGAAGCGCAGCGGCGCGCGCTAAAACCTGCGCAGCGGTGCGCGTAACGTTTCCTGAGCAGCAAATACAGACGGGTGACCGAATATACCTCTTTTCAGCATCTGGTGGCGTTTTAAACAGAACACCTCCAGCCACGGCCCAGACACGGCTGCCTACCTGCTCAGGTTCGCCTTCAAAGTGGTGCCAATGACATGAGTGACGCTTTGGCGATTATCTGTGTCCAGGCGACATGTTCGCTGAAACTCCGGTGTCCTCTTTCTTGTTTGCAAGAATGCAGGAACCTCGGGTTTTGAAGCGGTTTGAGAAGTGTTTTTAAACATGTTTGGCTGCTGAAGACATCAAATAAGAGGGAGTCGCTGCAGCTGCAGTGGGAGAGAATAGGTGTAATTTGATAACGGGGAGTTTTTGAGGCGCGTGTCTGGTTTGTTATTGGCAGTTTAGCAGAAGAAGAAGAAGGTTCGTGGAAGAGCTGCTCTGTTCCAGGTAAAGATGTCTCCTGATTGGTTAGGCTCATAGGTTCTTTTCTTCTGGGCTTCCTCATTAAGGTGGGACGTTTGTGCTGCTTTGCACAAACAGGCGTTTATTATAGCGTCAAATAATAGGAATACATTGTTTTTAGAATAGAATAAAACAGAATAGAATAAAACAGAATAGAATAGAATAGAATAGAATATTGATTCCATCCAACAGTGGGGAAATTTGCTCGTTAATGCAGCACATTAGTAAACATAATACATGTAAATACACAAAGGCAGTAGGCTATTATGGTATTTATTACACAATATGACATCAATTTTCTAAAACAAGAAAAATGGCCAAAAAATTGAAATTCCAGGAAGATTCATCTGGGCTCTCAAAAAACTGTAGGTACATGCCTTAAAGGAATAGTTCAGATCATTTGAAGTGACAAATATCATCTTACCAAAAATGAACTAAATCCCATGTAAATGATAAATGACCCACCTTTCAGAGCAGAGGACTCCAAAGCGTTTTACACTACAGTGCATCATTCATCCATTCACACACACATTCACACACTGGTGGTGATGAGCTACAATGTAGCCACAGCTGCCCTGGGACACACTGACGAAGGCGAGGCTGCCGAGCACTGTCGACATCAGTCCCTCCGACCACCACCAGCAGGCAAGGTGGGTTAAGAGTCTTGCCCAAGGACACAACAGCAGGGTTCTCTGCCGGGAGCTGGGATCGATCCAGCAACCCTCCGATTACTAAACAAAACTGTATTGTGAAATTCATGGTGGTCTATAATTTCTGCAAATGATTTTTAAATCAACTGTTCAGAAATTCTTTAGATTAAAGGGGACAAATTATGACTTTTTATATTTGGGAGCCTATACTCCCATCTACTTCCAGACCACGAGTCCCTTATGCCAATAAAAACAATGACTGACGGTATAGAAAGGGGGCGTGGGGGTCATCTTCGTGCTGTTGATGCGCTGTCACGGTCATCCTTTTCGCTTAGATGTAAGTTGTTTTTTATGCTGATTTAAGCCGCGCTAAGCTGCTCCCAGTGACTGTAGAGCACCTGCTCCACAGGTGGCTGTTCTTCACAGTCCCGGTGAACGTTCCTGTAACGGCCAGAAGCTCCCGGATCCCTAAAACTAAACACTGACAGGAAACATGTTGACTGATTTTTCTATGTTTAGAGTGCATACAGAGGCAGTAGAGACCCATGGCAAGGGAGTTTTGCATAATATGTCCCCTTTAAGACAGCAGTAATAGGTTTTAAATGGCAGTTTTTTCATAAGGTAGTTTTGGTCCATTCATCGTTTCTACTAATTTTTACTGAAATAAAGGAAAACTTTATGTAAATGTGATCGATTGATCATACATTTAAAAAAATAAATGTAAAATTTGGATAATTGAAATAAATTTAAAGTAATATGAGGACAAGGGAAAAATGTTTAATTACATTTGTTTTGTTGATTGAATTCATGTAGACTAATGTTGCTTATATTAGTCTTCATTATTTTTCTGTTATTATTTGCATTATTATTGACATGGATATGCATATTCAGAATACATTTAATACTACTAGGATACCACCACCACCACTACAACTAGTACTACTACTACTACTACTACTACTACTACTACTAATTTTTGTTTCTCCAAACTGAGGCTGTTCCAAGAGCTTCATACAAAATATAAAGTATTAATTGTTCATAACTTTAACTACAGTTATACTAGATATAAGTCAGTTGAAACCACAAATTTGTATTTATGGGATGAAAATTCTGATTCATACGTGGAAATTACTAACGATGACCACAAGGACGGAAAATACTATTATGCCCCAGATGTTCTGAAAAACTTATTTCCAGTGAGGTCTGGGGAAGGGAAAACACGTTTAGACGACCGTCCAATCAAATGTTAGAAAATCTTTGACGAGCGTAAGCTCTGACCAATGGGATGTCTGGAAACATGCTGGAAAGGGGCGGAACCTTTAGTATCCTATGTCATCACGGCGCTTTGTTTTTCTTTTGGGACAGAAGACGGAAAGAAAACATTTTTAATTTGCTCCAAACCGCCTTGTCGAAGTGAACTTAACATTTAATTTTGTTCAGCAAACCCAAAAATACTGAAACGTGTTTAGTTCGGTGTGTTTAGTCTGTTGAAAAGTGGCGAATTTGTAGGAACAAAGACTCGAAGGTGTCCTGATTGGAGGAAGGAGGAATTCCAGGCGTTGGAAAGAAGGGGGAGAAATCTTTGCTAGGATGCCTCCCGCAAGTTGGAGAACGCTGGATTCTACGATTCATGCTGGCGTTGTGACGTTCTGAACCCGCAGTATGTGTTTATTAGACTGATATCAAGACCCGGGAACACTTCGGTGGGTTTGTAACTGTTTAACTGCCAGTTTAGCCCGTAGTTAGCCACGTAGCTGCCTCTCAGTAGGAGGACATTTAAAATGGCGGATGGTTGGCCCATTCCCCCAGCTCTCGTCGTCATGCTGCTGAGTTTTAGTGCCTGGGCCAGCGACTCTTGTCCCGCTTCGTGTTCCTGTCCGAAAGGACAAGACGAGGTTCACATTCTGGACTGCAACAGGAAAAGGCTATCGGCTGCTCCTCTGAGCCCTCCGGAAGGGATAAGCCAAGTGTAAGTGCACAAGTTGTGTGTGTGTGTGTGTGTGTGTGTGTGTGTGTGTGTGTGTGTGTGTGTGTGTGTGTGTGTGTGTGTGTGTGTACACTGATTTTATTCTCGTCTCGTGCACCTTTATTTAATTGAAACTAGTTTATTGTGTACATTTATGAAAACTAACTGAACTCGTACTCCTGTCATGTTATGGATTTTAATTTGCAGGATGTTAAAGTCTCCAAAGAGTTAACCATCACTTCTGCAAACCAGTTTAAACTATATTTATGAAGCTACTCGAGAGGATTAATACCATTCAGTTTAAAAGTTGTACCTTTGCTCAGGTTTTGCATGAATCAGGTGTTTACATTGTATTATATAACTTATGCAGTTCAGTAATTGTTTTAATGATCAGATATTAAAGTTCATTGTTCAGTGGGATTAATACTCAGTTTGATTTCTTTTCAGCACGTTGAATCATAATGAGCTGACTGTTTTCCCGTTTCTTGGATCCGTTTCTTCCAACATAACGTCACTTTCACTGTAAGAAAACACTTTTTATTGCATTAACTGCCTTGTTCTGTACCAACGTAAACAAAGACTCAGTGTCGGATCAACTGATGTGGGGTTTTCTATTTCCAGTGCTGATCTGTAGAGGTCTTGGTCAGCCGATGAAGAATTTGTGCTGACAACCGTGGATGCACAAAATTTTCTGAATCACTTTTCGAACACTGAATTAAACCAACTCTTGACTCTTAATTCTGTGGACTGCACAGTATTATAATCAGATATTTAACCAAAGTTAAAGATGTGGAACATTGAAAAAAAATAATTTTTTTTAATGATTTTTTTAATTATGATCGGTCACTCTCTATTTGTCATGCAGGCTGAACATGAAAATAGTCTCCTCCACCTATCTCCTGCTTTAGATTCTGATAGAAAATAGACTCTAGGTGAAACTCTAGGATTAGAAAATCCTGACAGATCTACGTCACACTGTCACTTAACATTCACGGACTCACCCATCTTGACTCACGACGGGGAAGGCTGATGTTTTAGCCGGGTGTACAGTGCAAATTTTTCACATTTTTGAGCCGATTTCCCCCTCGTGCGAGAATCTACGAGATCGGGGCGAGTTTTGCGCTGAGCATCGTGTAGTATCCAGGGGTTACGAGAGGCGATTAACACCACGTGACCAGCTACCTATCAGCAATCATAAGCTCGCACGAATTTATGGCGTGTTTGATATTTTGCTCGTCCTTCGTGGGGTTATCTCACTGTTGAAGCGGCGCTGCAACCCAAAAATGACCAGAACCGCTCACGGCGCATGCGTCAACACGCCTCGCCTGTTTGTCGCGTTTATGTCAAATTAAACTGATCCTAAAACATTGTTTTACTTTCTTTCTTTCGTCTTTTTCCTCCAACCCCCATAAACCCCTGCGTGCCCTCCTACGGCAAGCCCGAAGGACAACAGACATCAATAACAACACAATAGCCCCCAGGTCTTCTGTGTTTTCGGACATTAAGGTCCGACGTGTTGCTACCAGACGTACAGTGTGAGCAGTCAGGTCGTATCCGAGGACTGGGTCGTATAGTGTGAGAACCTGACTCATGAGATTTGCTCTTTGAGTTTGAGCTGAAGCTGAACGCTACGACTGTGAAAGTCGCACAGTGTACGCCCAGCTGTAGCATTCAGGAAACAGCAGAGAACGTCTCGACTCGTAGACGCTAACCGTTAGCATTAGCAACTCCACCACACAGCAGAACTCCTTCAGGCGGGTGGTATTTGTGGAGATACTTCCTGTCTGGATATCCATGGATGTGCCTGACTTTAAATCAGCTCTACTTAAAAAAGTTATATTGGCCCATTTTATTGGCCTCTCCCTACTCCTTATAACTCCTCAATAAAACCTTTCAGCCATTTATGAGTTAGACAGACTTCAGAAGTTATTTGATTTATAAATCATTTTGATGGTTGGTGTTTGATAATTGTTTCCTACAAGTAAAATATACATAAATGAAGGGTTTTGGGGTTTCAACAGGAATGTTCTTTTGTTGCATTCTCTGGACCGAGCTGCCAGCTGTGAGTTTCATTTACGCTGAGTATGATTAACTAATACCTGATCATTTTTATTTGCTCCAGAGTCCATAATCGGATCTCAGAGCTGAATATGCATCAGCTACAACCCTATGCTTCCCTGGAAAACCTGGACCTAACATCCAACTCTATCTCTGAGCTCAAAGTTGGATCCTTCCCATCCATGCAGCTGAAATATCTGTAAGCAATATCGCCTCGTTAAATCCATTTTCACCTAACTTTTTCACAAAGAAACTGGTGTAGAAGAATTATTCTTATGTTGAAAATGCTTCTGTCCACGTGAGGTTTTTACTACAGTAGAAGTTTTCTTTGTTTAGCTTTGACTCTAGGTTTACACGTTGTTTTATCTGCTAGGAATCTGAGCAACAACAAGATCAGCATCCTCGAACCCGGCTGTTTTGAAAACATCTCCAGCTCCCTGTTGGTGCTGAGGCTGAACAGGAACAGATTAGCCGTGCTGCCACCCAAAGTCTTCAGACTTCCGCAGCTTCAGATCCTGTAAGTTCAGGAAACTCCTTCTCTAAACATTATGTGGCCTGTTTGGTTAAACCTCTGTTTGCTCCTTTTGTAGTGAAATGAAACGTAATAAGATCAAGATAGTGGACAGCCTGACGTTTAAAGGGATGGACTCGCTGAAGTCACTGAAGATGCAGAGAAACGGCATCACAAAGCTGATGGATGGAGCCTTCTTTGGACTCAACAACATCGAAGAATTGTGAGTAAAAAGCTGCAGATTTGATTTTAAAAGTCACACTAAACAGTGAGTGGAGAGAAGTTTGATATTAGCTCACAAGCTAAATATTTATCATCTCTCTTCTGCTTTTAAAGCAGCAAGAAAAACTATTTTGCAATGAGAATTATTGTCTAAATGCCTGTTTTCCCTGATCTTTTCAGAGAGCTGGAGCACAACAACCTAACTGAGGTAAATAAAGGCTGGCTGTACGGTCTCCGCATGCTGCGCATCCTGCGACTCAACCACAACGCTATAGGCATCCTCCGACCTGACGCCTGGGAGTTTTGCCAAAAACTGGAGGAGCTGTGAGTGTTTCCATCTAAACTCTAATCCCTTCATCGCTAAAACACTCCACTTTTTCAGTTTTTCCCTGTTTACTGGATATGTGGAGGTCTGATCAGTGTCTCATGTAGAAATGTCTATCATCATCCAAGAGTTCTACGACCTTAAAATTGAAATTTTAACAGATTTTTTTTCTTTTTGATGACTCTGCGCAGGGACTTGTCCCACAATCACTTGACCAGACTCGAAGAAACCGCTTTCATGGGATTAGGACTCCTGCAAAACCTGAACCTGGGAGAAAACTCCATCAGCCATCTGGGGGAGGGAGTGTTCAGTGGCCTCGCGAGTTTGCTCACATTGTAAGTATCACGCCTCACGGGAATCTGTGGCAAACATCCGGCGAGGAATTCTTCTAAGGAAAGCGTTGAGTCCGAGTTTGTTTAACTGAGCATTGACCTGCTTTTGGCTTTCATTCTCATAAAGACCGCTGACGACAGCAGGTCTGTCTTATTCCAGTTCTTTGTGTGTATTTCCAGTCCCGTCGTGAATACGTATTTATAGTTTCTCATTAGTTTAGAGAAAGCGTTGGAGATTGCTAAATCTTTATCCTCTCATGTTGTCTCTCTCGTTCTAATCCTGTCTGTCACTGGTCGTTTCATTTGTCGGTGTGTAGTTTTGTTTTTGTTCTGCTGCTTTTGTATGGTCTGTATTGAAGTAGAGAACGAGTGTTTTTGTCAGCCTGAAGAGGTGCTTTAATGCTCAGCATGCATTAACATTTAATGAATGTGGGTTTCTCCTAAGTAGACTCTTGATGGATTAAGACTGCATATGCTGTCCTAATCAGGACTAATGGGATGCTTGCTTTGCCATAAGAGCTGTGTACGTGTCACACATGTGGAACATGAGGTTCCTACTCCTCAGCTGATCATAAAAACATCTGTAGGTTACAGCATGAACGACATTAGCGTTTAAACAAAGACTGTGCTTCACTGAGAAACTAACATTTGTTCTTTTTGTGATCCGATTGTTCACTTTCACGTGCATGCTGAACGTGAACATTCTCTTCAACCTGTATCACCTGCATTAGCCGCAGAGTTGGGAAAAAGATCAGGTCACACAAAGCTGGTTCCTTCTACGTCACAGGGAAAATTAGCATTCATGGTCCCGCCCACCTTGGCTTGTGATTGCTGAAGGCTGCGTTGGTTTTCCATCCTGGAGAGAGCAGAGTGCATCTTGGCTACTAGAAGCCACAGACATCATATATGTGGACGCCCCGAGGACTGGCGCTGCCTATTGGAACCATAGATATCATATAAACACTAGATGCCTTACCCGCGCTGTTCGTCGATTGGACGAACGTCCCTACGCGGCGGCCATCTTACCTCGGACAGCTGCCCCCTTTCGTAACATTGGTGTCAATGGTGAATGTACTATTTAAATAACTCAAACTTGCTCAATTTTCAACCAAATTTCAAACAGTTTGGTTTGTTATAAACGCCAGAGACGTGGCTGTAAAATATGACGGATTTGGCCCGTTAATTTAAAAATGTTAAAGTATGTCCTATCAAGCCTATGTGTTATAAGGTTTGTAATGATTCAACCCGCTTGTAAATCCGTTCATTTTTAATCGAGTTAAGAGTGTTTTTGTTTAAGTTGTTCACTCACCTTCCATCTGCTACCATTGAGAACGGAACGTAAGCTGTCCGAGGTAAGATGGCCGCCGTGTAGGGATGCTGTCGAATCCCAGTTAAGGCATCTAGTGTTTATATGATATCTATGATTGGAACTGCCATAGGCCGGCCGCCATCTTGGGTGGGTCTCCATTCGCCCTCAGTGCATTTATTTCTACTGTGGAAGGTGCTTACCCAACTAAAAAACACTTTTATTATACTTTTTCACAAAGTCAGAGATTTAGTATGGTGTGATAATCAAAATATAAATATAATTAAACAAAAAAAATAAATTAAAATATAAAATCCCAATAGGTAGGCTCGAAAAGTCCCACGTGATCTGTTTTCAATAGTACGCCGGTTGTTGCAACTGTAGGCTGCACAAAACA
Source organism: Aphyosemion australe (assembly GCA_006937985.1). Taxonomy (NCBI): domain Eukaryota; kingdom Metazoa; phylum Chordata; class Actinopteri; order Cyprinodontiformes; family Nothobranchiidae; genus Aphyosemion; species Aphyosemion australe. Next base: position 1,930,951 of record SSNS01000041.1, read on the forward strand.
ACGGGTGTAGTTGCTCACTTCTGCGTCGACTCCAGTTGGGGTTGCAGAGCGAGGGACTCATCCAATATGGCGTCAACACGGTTACGCTCTCCAGCGCCCAATGGGGCATCTATGTATTCATGTCTATGTTAGAAGCTAACCGTAGCATTAGCAACTCCACAACATGGCGGAACACGTTCAGGGTTGTGTTATTAGTGGAGAAAAAACATCAAGGTTGCATTTTTTACCCAAGAGAACAAAGACAACGGAGGAGTAGCGTTGTTTTAACCAATCAGAGGCGAGAGGTTTTCATATCATGAATAATAATGAGTAAGGCTCCTACCGTTTTCTACTTCCTGAAACAAGAACGCGAGCGCTTCCCCCCCCCCACTGAAAACAAAGAACACAAGGTGTTCACCAATACTAGAGATCACAGCCAATTTACTGGAAAAACGAGTGAAAGAGAGCTTTGATGGAATATCGGCCTCATTGTATTTGTAAAGTACAAAGTGTTAAAACAAAACTTATTTGCTCTGCAGACTCTAATTTAAGTCCCAGCAGTGGAAACAAGACCAGGGTTTTTATTTCAGGATGGTGACAATGCTGCAGATTTTCATGGGAGAGGGGCGTTTGAGTGTCGGACATCTTTCAGAGGTGGTCAGGCGTGAGGAGAGTAAAACAAAAGAGCGAGTGACCCATCCTGTAAACAGAAGGCCTCTGCGGGTTCGCAATGAACGGTGCTAAGCAGCCAATTAGTTCTCCTCATCAGAAGCAGGAGCATCAAAGTTTGACAACACAAAAGAGCGGCGTCTCTGATAGTTAGGTTCAAGGAGCGGCCCCTAGTGGCAGAAAACGGTACGTTCACTGTGGTGTTTCCAGGAGGAGCCCTCAGAGGTTCAGTGTGTTTAATGTCTAACGCCAGTCGCTTTGTTTTTCAGAGATATCCGTAATAATGAAATCTCCTGGGCTATCGAGGACTCCATTGGTGTTTTTGAAGGAATGAAGAGGCTGAACACACTGTGAGGACTCAGACTTTATAAAATAATTAGCATGTTTATTTTTACACGTGTGTGTTATTAGAATGTCTTTTAGATAAATGTCTCCAGTGCTTCACACTGTATTTTATTTTTTAAATATAAAAATCATTTCCCTGTTCCGGTTGGAGTTTGTTTATTTTATTTTGCTTTGAATCGGTGGTTCGAGGCTTTAATGTAGCCCTTACACAGAGAGTGTGATTAAAACAAATCATAAGAGCAGGTTTTATGACTTCTCATGTTTTACTTCACAGAATTTTACAACGGAACAAAATCAAGTCCATCACGAAAAAAGCATTTGAAGGCCTGGAGGAACTGGAGCACCTGTGAGTTATCGTAACTCTGCAGGATTTGTTTTTTATTATTGTAGAATGAATTAAAATAATACTTTTTATCTTATGAATTTAAAAAGAAACACAGTTGTAACCCGATGTTTTTTGTATTTGTGTTCAATCCTCGTTCCTGTTGGGTGTGCAGAGACCTCAGCAAGAACGGCATCATGTCCATCCACCCTGAGGCGTTGGCACACGTGAAGCTCCAAGTGTTGTAAGTACGAGTCTCACATAAAGCTCTGATTATGTTTACTTAAACTGCTCTTCAATTAAAAAGTATCATGTTTGAGCATCTCCAGTGAAGAGATTTTATTGGGTGGTCACGGCAGCATCTCCTCTCATTTTTGGTGGTATTTGTAGTTGCTGAGCTGTCAGAGTGTCTCACTGGTGACTCGTTTTTCCAGCTCAGTTGGAGGAAACAGATTGTTCTCCTTCAGCGTTGAGCTGCACCTGCATGCACTTATCTGGGACAGCTGTATCTTCGGCGTGAGGAAAGCCAGGGTGAAGACCTGGCCTATTAAAGGTTTTATCAGCACATTCTAGAAACGTGTCTTAAGCTACGGTCGATAAAATGTCCCAACGGCTGCCAAACACGCGCATCTGTAATTAGGCAGCTGCTTTTATAGCCGTAATCACTTTGTAATTAGATGAAATCTCTTCTGCTGAAAACGTAGCTGGAAGAGAATAAAGATGAAGTCCTTTCATTTTTAGTTGCACGTAGGACTGATTTAAGTGCAAAAGTTTCAAATGAGCCAAACGGACTCAAAACCGGTTGAGTAAAGCTGCGTAGGTCTGAGAAAATTCTGCAGTCAGGGTTTAACGACCACATCAGTTTTTTTGTTTCCTGCAGAAAGAAGTCTGACTTGAGGATCGAGCGTGGAGTTATTAAGACTCATATCTTATTTGTGCTCACAGATAACATAAATTAAATTATAAAGTTAAAACCACTTTCAGCAACCTATGGTACAGATTTACACCCAATTTCAAGGTGAAGTTCACGGAGAAACATAATATGTTTTATTTATTAAATAGATTTAGTAAACACAATCTGAGTTTCACATGCAGACTAAATGTGAAATAGACCTCTACCCCTATTTCCTGCATTAGCTTCTGATAGAAAATAAACAGGAAAACTCTCAGATTAGAAAATCCACTCAGATCTACGTCTCATTGTCAAATTAACGTTCATGGACTCTGCCATCTTGACTCACGACGGGGAAGGCTGTTGTTGGTTTAGCGTCCAGGAAACAGCAGAGAACGTCTGGGCTAGTAGAAGCTAACCGTTAGCATTAGCAACTCCACCACACAGCAGAACTCCTCCAGGCTTGTGTTATTAGTGGAGATAAAACAACGTTGCAGAGCAAACAGAGTCAGTGGTAGAGTCGTGTTGCTGTTAGCCAATCAGAGGAGAGATGTCCAAATATCATGAACATTTGGCCGTCTTCTGCTCACCTCTCCTCTGGCTCGCTGCTACTTCCTGAAACAGGAGCGCCAGAGCTTTTTTTCCACAGGGATCAAGGCGTTCATTTATACTAGAGACACTTCAGATTTACTGAAATGAGTGTAAGCCCCCTTTAAATGATAAATGATGATGAAAAAGCACTTGAATCCTGCCTTTCTGAGTCAGAGGACTCCAAAGTGCTTTACACTACAGACACCCATTCGTGTGCCGATTTTTCCTTGCTGACTTTTTATGATCTCTTTATTAAAATATCTTCAGGGTTTTTTTTTTTTAGTTTTTGTTGCTGGACACATTCTAACGATGCATTCTCACCTTGACTCAAGTCTCATCTGTAGTCATTTAAATAAAGTGCTTCAGTTGTTTATTAATGAGCTGATTTTTATAACGTTGTTAGATATTTTTCTCGTCACACGTGCTGTATTTTCTCTCCCCAGTGTGCTGAACACAAGCAGCCTGCTGTGTGATTGCCACATGCAGTGGCTGGGTCCTTGGTTAACAGAGAGCCAGTTCCACCAGTCCGTCTCGGCTGTCTGCGCTCATCCTGCCAACCTGCTCGGTCGCGCCGTCCTGTCCATCGGCCCGGACGAGTTTGTTTGCGGTCAGTAGAACACTTCTCATGTTACGGCACGATTCTCAGAGAGGCTGGCAGAAGGTCTAAGTGGTTTAGATGTTTCCGTTTGCTCCCGTGCAGATGATTTCCCTAAGCCTCAGATCACGGCTCACCCAGAGACATTTGTAGCGCTGCGGAGCAACAACGTGACTCTGAGCTGCGTTGCGTCCAGCAGCAGCGACTCGCCCATGACCACTGCATGGCGGAAGGACGGGGAGGTGCTTTATGATGCAGAAGTGGAAAACTACGCCCGTTATCAGGAAGGAGAGCTCATGTATACCGCCTTGCTTCACCTGCTTAACGTCAACTTCACCGACGAGGGGCGTTATCAGTGTGTTGTCTCCAATCACTTCGGCTCCAATTACTCCAACAGGGCCAAGCTCACTGTCAACGGTGAGAAGTAATTCAATAAGTACCAAGAAAGATGCGACTCCTAAGACCGTTTGACCCCTAACTCCAGCTTGTCTGTTCCAGAGATGCCCTCCTTCCTTAAAACTCCGATGGATCTAACGATCCGCACTGGGACCATGGCCAAGCTGGAGTGTGCTGCAGAAGGCCATCCATCACCACAGATCGCTTGGCAGAAGGATGGAGGCACTGATTTTCCAGCTGCCCGGGAGCGCCGGATGCACGTGATGCCGGATGATGACATCTTCTTTATCGCTAATGTAAAAACGGAGGACATGGGCGTGTACAGCTGTACAGCTCAAAACGCTGCAGGAAGTCTGTCGGCGAACGCTACGCTTACTGTACTGGGTGAGTCCCCCTCCTGATTAAAAGGTGGCGTCGCTGGACTCCCACACACATGTTTATGTTGAGCTCTTGTTTACGTGCTGCTATAAATCCAGCCTTGTTACAACATGGAGATTTCACTATTAACTCTTCCTGGCTGCAGCGTCTCAGACAGATCTGCTCTTTGGTTAATGGATGTTTTTAAGTGCATAAATAACAAACGTCATCTGACACGTATTCATTAGAACTGGCAACCGTTGCCACGGATATTTGTTGGGTCAAAAGTGAATTAATCCTAATGTCTTCCAGAAACTCCGTCCTTCATGCGGCCTCTAGAAGACCGAACAGTGGCCCGCGGCGAAACGGCGGTGCTTCAGTGCATAGCCGGAGGAAGCCCGGCGCCACGCCTCAACTGGACCAAAGACGACGGGCCTCTGGTTCTTACAGAGCGCCACTTTTTTGCTGCAGCCAACCAACTCCTCATCATAGTTGACGCCGGACCGGCCGACGCTGGGAAATACACCTGCATCATGTCCAATACCCTCGGTACGGAACGCGGTCACATCTACCTCAGCGTCTCGCCGTCTCCTAACTGTGACACTGGGTCGGTGTACGACCAGTTTGGATGGACCACTGTGGGCATCGTGGTGATCGTCGTGGTGTGTTGTGTAGTCGGAACGTCGCTGGTTTGGGTTATTGTCATCTATCACATGCGCCGGAAGAGTGAGGACTACAGCATCACCAACACGGGTTCGTTTCAACATATGGAGGCATTTTAGAATCTAACTGCTTTCTTAAGTTTTCTTTTTAGGACAAAATACATAAAAACATTTCAAACTTGTGTGTGTGTGTGTTACAGATGAGATGAACTTGCCAGCTGATATTCCCAGCTACCTGTCCTCTCAGGGAACGTTGTCGGAGCCTCAGGAAGGCTACAGTAACTCCGAGGCCGGCAGCCACCAGCAGCTCATGCCTCCACTGTCCAACGGATACATTCACAAAGGCACGGATGGTGGGTAAACCTTTCGTCAGGGTCAATCCTTTTTGTTTTCTGGCCTTGTTCTTTTACGACGGCATCAGAGATCGTTGGTGAAGCTGCTCTGGCGTCACCGTTAATTAGTATTTTGTTACCATAAGGGTTGTTTTTGTGTCTGTGCTGTTGTTCTTAAAGAGGTCTTTCACTGAGAAACCATTTTTTACTTATTATTGAAAATAATCGCTCACTCTGAGTTTAACATCCAGGCTGAATGTGAAAATTGTGTCCTGCCCGTTTCCTGCATCAGCTTCTTTATCAGTTTGATTATTTCAAACATAAAATACACATGTCTGACAGATCTACGTCACACCGTCACTTAACATTCATGGACTCGCCCATCTTGACTCACGAAGGGGAAGGCTGTTGTTGGTTTAGCGTCCAGGAAACAGCAGAGAACGTTTCTGCTAGTAGAAGCTAACCATTAGCATTAGCATCTCCACCAGAACTCTCCAGACTTCAGGGTAAAACATCAGTTGCAAGTCTGTGATAAAGTCGTGTTGCTGTTAGCCAATCAGAGGTGAGATGTTCAAATATCAGGAAATAAGACTCCAGATTCTGCCGTCTGACGCTGCTTTCTCCTCTGGCTGAGGACAGAAACAGCCCCCCCCCCCCCCCCCCCCCCCCCCGCTACTGTTGTAACATTTTTAAAACCCGGGGAAAACCCTGGATGTGATAAATGGTTGATGCAGCAGATCCTGGGTCAGTTACAAGCACTGTAAAAAAACGCAGCTTTGACGATCAGAAAGCAAAAGATCGTTCAGCCTTAACATAAACGTCCAGGAACTTCCTGTTAGTCTGCAAACCCCAGTCAGATAACATATAAGAGACACAAATACTAACCTGCATCTGCTGTTTTTACCTCGACTCTGGATGTGGCTTCACCCAAAGACGGCAAAGCTTCTGATGTTGACATCACAAAGAATAACGACGACATATCAAACGTGCACCGCCCTGCATTTTATATCAACAGACACTGACGATAACAAACAAATGATGAATTTTAAATGTTTTTAAATCAAACACTTCTCTCTGATGTGTCATTCAGCCGTGCCCAGTAGGTGCTTTTGGTCTGTTGTTTTGGATCATATCCCTGTGGAATGAAACAGTAACTAATTACCATGTTGGTCCCAGGAGTGTGCTACGGAGACACGAGCAGCGAGGTGGAAACTGAAGGGAATGGCATGCTGCACTGCAAGATGGGCTCTCTGTTCACCGGCCGGAGCAACTTTCATCCGGTGGATTCCCAGGAGGGATTAGTTGGAGTCTCCTCTGGTTCGTTATTATTTTACTACTTTTATTTACTTTTCACAGTTTTTTCTTTTTTTTGCTTTGAAGTTTATCCACTGTTAATGTTGTCAAAAATTCATTTGCGGTTCCTTTGTTGTTATATGTGGGTTTTTACTATACTTATAATCACGGTTTTATATTTGTGCCGTATTAAAAACACCCTAAAAAGGAATTCATAAGATTGGACTTATTTTAGGCTTCTTTACTGACGTGTTTTGATTTTCTCTCCAGGAGGCGCAGGTCCTCTTGTGATCTGCTCTGACTGTTATGACAACGCCAACATCTACTCCCGAACGCGCGAGTACTGCCCCTACGCCTATCTGTCGGAGGACGATCAGCTGGATAAGACCCTGCCAGGCCTCGGTGAGCACGGCCATCTAGAGGACGCCACGCTGGAGAGCCTCATACGCAACCAGGACCCTTCAGTCTATCTCACCTCACACGATAAAAGGATTAGCGCTCACGCCGCTCCAGAGCACTATGCTAATGGTGAGATACGGAACTCAAGTTTTACTTTTTTATTAGAGGATTCTAGTGAAAACGGTTCTTACTGGGTCACTTTGAGCCTAAAAGTTCCCGTCAACTCTTTGTTAGTCCTTTCTTCTTCTTGTAGCTTTTAAAGTTCTCCTGGGGATTCGACCTTCTAATGACCTTGTAAATCAGGGGTGGACCACTCCCTTCTATGAGGGCCACTATCCATGTTTTAGTTGTTTCCCTGCTCCAACACACTTGATTCATTCAGCTGTTCAGCAGCTCTGCAGATGCCTGTTAACCACCTGCTGATTGGCATCAGGTGTTGAAGCAGGGAGACAACTAAAACATGCTGGATACCGGCCCTCGGGGAAGGGAGTAGTCCATCCTTGTGAAGGACAGGATTAGTAGAGATGTTTGTTTTCATGATGAAACAGAATAAGACAGGAGTGTTTCACAAACATCTGTTTTAATGTGATGACATCATTAATGTGACACCAGATTAATGTCGTCTCTGGATTAACACATGCTTGTAACTTTTGTCCTTTGTTTTTTTTGTAGATTCCCTCAGCAGATGTTTCTGGATAGAAGGAGAAGATCCGTGCTCATTACCCCAGCCGGGGGCTTCCCAGCTCTCGGTACACAGGACACCTCCTCTGAGCTCTGCTGCTGATGGAGCGGGGGACCAGAATGAAACGGAAGCTAACTATATCCCAAACCAACACAGAAGTGCCTCCAGTAGGACTAACACGCAGGAGCATCTGGCTCCCACATAGGATCGAGCCGCGCTGCTGCACCTCTTCCTCCTCACTTTGACCTTTGACCCACTACCTCCAAAGAGATTCTTCACATTCTGCCAAAGATGCTCTCTTGTATGTTTACATCCCTTGTTGACTGAAGAGGACACGCCCACGATCTCCACTCTGGAAAATCTGCTGCGTCAGACGGGACAAATGGAGCGGTGATTAAAGTGACCTTCCTGACATCGCCACCTCAGGAGCCCCCCCCCCACCGTTATCCCACATCCTTTAATCCTCTTTGGTCTCCTACAAGAGAAATCGATGAATGTATGCTCTAAGGAACCGTGTCAGATGCTGCCTCTAGAGGACATCGAGTCAGAGCTGCATGTCCACTTATGGTCCCTGTTGCTGTGGGACGGAGCGTCTCGTCATTCCTGGTACAAACACGTGTGGAAGGAGCCTACATGGCTTTAGGCAGGGCGGGGGGTAAACGGGACAGATCCAGTCCCCTGACCAGCAGTATTTGGTAGATGACCCTTGAAGGCATACCTCCTACGTTTTCACAGCCATTCTCACTTTTATGCAAATTCCAGAGACATTCCCACCATTGGTGTTTATTGTGAATATAAATATGAATTTATCATACATTATCTTTATTCGTTCTCACTTTTCTTCCAATTTGCAATTATTATTTCCACCTTTTTATGTCTTTAGAATAATGAGCAGTTTGGGAAGAACAGATTTTTTTGCACATCAGACAATCCTAGTTTTGCCGTCTGCTTCCTGACAGTTTTTGCCTTTTTGTTATTAAGCATTCAACCTCACTCGTGTCCATATGATGTGTTTTTCTTCTGATTTTAACACACCATGCACTGATTTGTTAGCCCTTGTGTTTTTATGTTACAGGCACTTAATGGTGGCGAACGTCATTATGCAGTTTACATGCTGTTTCACATCTTAAAGGCTTTTCATCTTCTATAAATATTGATGAAGCCGAGATTTCCCCCTGGACTGTGAAAATGAGAATGTATTGTATTTTATGTGTAAGTACATGTAAATAACGTTAGTTATCTATTGAATTCTATGTGATCTTTGTGCATTTGAGATGTAAGCTGGAGCGACTTTGTTTCAAGCCCACGTTGAGTTATTTTTACGGGTTTCAGGTTTTAAAAAAGCTGTTTCATTTGTTTTCATGGAAAACTCTTCTTATTCATGCACTTATGGGTTGTTTGGATGTCATTAGTCTTATTCTATGGAAGAACTACAGTCTCAAATTTCATCTGTAAAAATTCAGTGTCAGAAATTAAACGGCAAACATTCAAAAACTGAGGTGACCTGGTGACCCACGCCAAAGTAATCGCCACTCAATCGAGTCAAGTGACTTTTAGCCAATCAAATTAGTGACGAGTGTCGATTGCTTTAACTTGGATCTCCAGGTCACCTCATTTGTTCATTAATTTTTCTGTTGAATTTTTACGGATTAAAATTTTGTTGGTGTATTTTAAGTTGAAAAAAATTCAAATACATAATTTCACAGAATAAAAATTCAATTTGATAAATTTTAATGTCTAAAAAAAGTAATTCTGGTGCGACTGTATTTCTTCCATATTATTAAAGACTCATTTTCCTTTTTTAATGAACGCTCATAAATATGAGTTAATCCTGATCAAATTAAAAGCGTTCAAATGCAGCAGTCTACCATAAATCTATTATATGGAGGTTATTCTGAAACAGTTTACAGTAGCTAGCACTTCAATCTCACATTTCCTTAAAGTAGAAATCTGGAGGGTTTTTTTTTTTCAGAGGGCACCTTCTAGAGGCGGAAAACTGTATTGCAACGTCCCCTGGATTCCTGGATTACAGCTACTATATATAAAAAAGACTTCGGCAACTCTGCATCAGTCTAGGTACTTCTACAAACGCGCACGCTCTGTGATTGACATCTGTACGTAAGCGGATGTCTAACGCTATTGGCTAACACTGAGCGGCACTTAATTCAAATTGCATGGTGCTCTATGGGATGGGGGCAGGACTTTCTAAATAAAAGCTTGTTTTATATATTAAACATGACTCGTCTTGTTTATGTTGCTGACCCCTGAACTCCTAGAGAGCCTAGTAAAGGGGGTCATAACATAAATGGGGGCTCGTCCGGGATCTCTTTTATCCGACGTCGTTACATTGTTAATGGCTTGCATAAAGGGCTTTTTGTTTGAAGGGGCCCGGAAACGCTGCGGCGTTATATGTATGACGAGTGATTGTGAGTCTCTTTGTGGATGACTGATAGTGTAGGTTGTGCCACAGGTGTGAGTCCATCGGTTGCTAACTTTGGTACTCCTGGTGTCTTTTAACGATTCACTGTTTCAATTCACTTATCAAAAAAAAGCCATTTTGCCTCCATTATGTCACAGTTCTGGGTAAGACTATCACTTTTACAGATTTCTAATAAGTCATACATAATTCCAGAAAGGGGGAAAACTCCAGATTGTAGCTTTAAGGATCAAAATCTCATTAACATTTTGAACATAACTGGACATCATTGCCTTCATGCATAAATTACAAAACTCTACCGAGCTCAGCCGTGGGGGAACTATCAATCCTCTACTTTCTTTGTAATATTGTAGCCAAAAAAGTTTTTCTTTGATCATATTTTTGTAAACTCATCGGTACTCTGCACAGATGAGTTTTGTTCCTTTACTGTTTTTATTTTAATAAATGTTTGCTTCAAGCTTATTTTTCTAGATTGGCCATCAGACATCTAATTCAGGACTAAAGTCCCTGTTTTCTTATTGTTTTCTTATTTAAAGCTTCGCGATCATTGGTTTATTATTTTCTTAATTTGATTGTAAAGTACGTTTCTACTCTCCGGATCTCCGTGTCTGTTGGGCTAACATCAGATCAGTATTTATATTTTAACACCAATCAGCCTATCACAAACCGTGCATTCTCTAGTCAGTTATACCTTTATACCAAAGTTTAAATTGCTCTGACGATATCCAACGCTGCTGTATTTGTGTTATTGAAGATTTTATTATTACTGGACCTTGTTTACCTGTACATTCTGTAAAGCATGTCTAAAGAGCCTTTTTGTTACATCGCCATTATTCCAACATTAAACATGAGTTCTCACAGTTTTCTGGGACTGTTTAATGTCTGTTCCTGAGTAAAAGAAAATATTGGTGAATAAACTGGCTTAAGATTTTTTATGTGCATTCTAGCTGGATAAATGTGACAAATGGTCAAATTTCAAAAGAAATGTTATTGTTTTCCATTTGAGATCAAGTCAAAACGACACGCTTGGTTATTTCTATATAATCCAGTTATGTTTTTCTGATGTCTGAAAGCACACAGAAAAAAATGTGTTTGCAGGATTTGATTTGAGTTTCAAATACTTAAAGCGCAGCAGTCCAAGCAACATGATTTCTGGGCACACCATGGACTGACTTTAAAAAGCCAAGCCAGATTTAATCTGGATTAAGTCGTGTCAAACCAGCACACAGCCAGCTGATACGGGCTTTAAAACACTGTTTGTCCATCATCAGTGTCCTCGCCAAGAAGAAAACCTCAATCCAACCCCCTCCGTAAATCCAGAAGATTCCCAGTGGGACAATAGATGGAGGTTAAATTTGACTGTGCTTCAATCATTTTTTTCTAGTTTAGATCTCTGCTTTTCTCTCTAGTTCCCATCAAAATCACTATGGTCATGTTACGCTGCGTTCGATTTACCTCGGAACTCCGAACTAGGAATGACGTCACACCTGAGTTAACAGCGTTCTGGTTACCGTAGTCGGAGAAGTCGGAATTCCAATATGGCGGCGCCCTCGAAAACTGCTGTTTTGGTAGCTGTCAATGAATACAAACGACTAATACACAACACTTTTAGTTTGTTCAGCTTATAGAGATGCAAGCGCTACATGTATCATTGAATTTAAACGCACTAATATGTCTGTCTTGTAAAATAAACACATTTCAACCAAAACTTACTGTTGTTCATATGGAGAGCTGCCATCTTGGATCTCGAGGTCAGAGTTCTGAAAAACTTCAGAGATTCCGACTGGAAGGTCCGACTTTGCGAGGAGTTTTATTTGATTTTTCCTACTCGGAAGTCGGGATTTCCGAGTTCCAAGGACAAATCGAACGCACCGTTAATCAGCCCGTATAATCTTGTGAATTATTCAGCAGAATTCCAAGTGATTATCAAAAGTAACACTAAATAGTTTTTGAAACTTTAATCTAGAGCTTTAACATTGATCTCAGTTGTTGGCGCATCTTGAACGCGCGTTTTGACGCCAAAGGGGTCAAAAAAGCGTGCGTTCTAAATTTGTGTTATGTCCACCAAAACGCGCGTTTTTTGACCCCTTTGACTTGCCATAGTTGTATAATGTCATAGACCCACGGTTTAGAGACTTGAGCAATGGCAGATCCACCAAAGAAAGCTAGAAATCACTTATCAGAGCAATATAGGAAAAGAAAAAGAGAACGCAATAGAGTAACAGCAAAGACCAGAGTTATTATTGGGCCGTCTTTTCCTCGCTGGAGAGCTCTTTTAGAAAGAAAGGCATGAACTACGGACTCTGACCTAGCCGTGCTGCTAATGGCTAGGTAAGTAATAAATGATTTCACCAGGGTTATTGTGTTTGGTCGGGCATAAAGTTGTTATACAGTCCTGATGAAACTATTTATTCAATGTGTGGAGAGAGAGAGATTTGATTTTACAACAGATTTGATTTTACAACAGTGACGTTACACAGTTAGCCTTGAGAGGGCGACAGAGAATCTACAAAGTTCAAGAATGTGGCTTTAACAGTTTTGTAGAGCAAGTAGGTTTTTTAGGGGGCGCTCATACCTGCATTATGGCTATTAGCTATTTTCTGTGCAGTTAGCTGTTTTAGTTCGCTGATCATCAATTAAAAGCACAAGAAGAAGAAAAAAGAAGTTTGTTGTTTTCTGTTGGCATCATGGCGGAGTCTGGAAGTAAAAGTAACATAGTAATGACTTTGGAGGTGAAGCAAAGAGCTAAAACCAGCATGAACATTGGCGTGGCCTACGCTAGTCTGAGGAAGCTAAAGGAGGCTACAAAATCACAGACTGATGGTGACCTGGCTTTGTTGCTACTGGACTTGTAAGTAATAATATTTTTTCCAACAGTGTGGATCTTTTTATTTTGTGGTTTATTTTAGTATTAGTTGGCTCATGTTAGTGTTAGCTCGTTGTTAGCGCTAGCTACAGCAGGCTGCAACAGGGTTGTTTACGGTAGTTGTAATTCCACTTTCAACCAGTAGAGCAGAGGAGCAGGAAACTGCTCTGTGTTACTTAAAGTATTTAAATTACTACTGTGTAATTGCAACAATATAACAGCAATTTAGTTACAGTTATTTTAGTTTTTTCCAATAGGTTTCAAAATATAACTATTTTGAAAAAAAATGTGTTATCTGAGTTATTTATCTCAGTGACAACATGAATATCTTAATATCTCTTTTCTACTTTAGATAAATTCATTCACGTTTGGTTCCACATCTGGCTAAATTATGACAAAATATCAGTTCTTATTAATGCTTAGGTTCTGCCTTCATGGGGTGGCACCGGGGGGTCCAAGGGGCTGTCAGGATGGCCCCTTTCTGGAGTCCCCCGAACTGCCCCTGGGAGTTGTAAATACACTTCTGTAATGTTTTCATTAAATTCTTATTGTAAAGCCAACAGCATTCTGAAAGAAAGCAAAATAATCCCCTGCAGTTTGATCCCAACACACATATTTATGTCAAATAATGAGTTTATGCATAATCTGTGCAACTATCAGGCACTGGAAAGACTTCCATGCAGGTGGGAGTGCAGATTCTCCCTTTAAATTAAAGGTGAGTTTTATAGCTACTTATAGTGATGATTTAGGCCTTGCCTTTTAAAGAATGTACTTTAATGTAATTTGATGGCTTCACAGGTCAGAGAACAATGGGAGACCTGCGGTAATTTGTGAGGCTCAGTTTCATTAGCATCTAACTGATTTCCTCAGTTCCTTCTAGCCGTGTGTAAAAATAACTGTTCCAGAGAAAAATTAAATAATGAAACCCAAGTGAGGTGCAGAGGTGATGGATGGATTGAAATAAATTAGTCATGTTGAATCAGTTTGTTCTTATGAATCATTATTGGACTTGTTTCTTTTAAAATTCTAAATAATGTCATACTTAAAATAAGATCATATTCTCCTGTTTTGAATTGAAATTAGAAGAACTTGAGTTTACAATAATAATATCCGCGTCTATTGTTTGATTCTGTCTCATTATTTTTAATTTAAAAATTGCTTTCGGGGCAAATTTTCTTGAATGATTAAAATGCGATTAATCAAGATTAATTATTTACAACGCCTCTAATTAATTAGATTAATTTTTTTAATCGAGTCCCAACCCTAATTGAAATACTTAAGTTTAGTCAGACCTCACAAACATAAAAATAAAAATAATAAGTAGTTAAAAAAATTTAAAAACATGCAAATTTTCAAACGAGTTACCTAAATTAAGTTAGAGATAAAAATGTCAAACATTTAAAATCAAAAGTATGTATTTTTAATATAAACTGAATAAAGTATTATGCTGGGAGGACACAGGGTCTCAGGAGGTAAATATTATTTTTCAACTTGACATTTTATTATTTTTCCTAACGTTAATGCAATAGTAGGAATAAATGGGGAATAGGTGTCTTTATTTCCATGGAAGCTGTTCACTTATCCACAAAGGTCATTTTTGAACTTGGAGATTCAAACACCGCTGACTGATCTGTAGACAGAACCAAATCCTTCTAATAAAGGGTCACCTCTCCATGACCCCAAACACATCTCTGTGCTGATGTCACTGCTGAACAGACCCCAGAACAGTTTTTTTTCTATCACATTTCCAGTAAACCCCATTTGATGTAGACGAGAAAAATTTGTGCGAAACGAGAAAAATGTTTTAGTTGAAAAATGGGAAGACAGCACTGTCCTCATTGCCATAGACCAGTGTGTTGGTGCTGGTTTAGCTGGTGGACCAGCATCATTGGGCCAGAATGGGATGCTAATAAGTTTTTTCAAAATGAGAAAAACTGACAATCCCCCCAAATCTGTGTCAGTATAACCTTCCTTCCTAAATGACTGAGACATTAGACTGTTTTTGTGATTATTTCACTGTAAAATTCTTACATGTTGCTCCTTTAATCCTGAAGAAATCATGATTCATTTTCTTTTGTTTTATTTTTGAAATATTTATGAAAACTACAATCCAACCAAAAACACCTTTTCATGCAATGTTTTTAAATAAAGTTCTGATTAATGAAAACATGATGGTTTACTGGATGCATGCATGGATTTTATTGTGAAATATTTAAAAATGCACATCAGATCCAGGTTTTGGACATCTCTGTGATACAAACAGTAGGTGGCGCTGTGTAGACACTTATAACCACTCAGGAGTTCCTCCCATCCCCAAATACCCACTGTCCCCTCTCCTGTGGGGTCTTAATTAGGCGTGATTTGTTTTGCACGCCCATTATTAGGATTACGCGCGCGTGTATTTTTAGATCATTAATATTTTCCAATACAAGTCCGTTAAAAATGGCACCAAACCAGAACTAGTGTTTGGTTTGTAAACGGAACTGTTGATGTGTTCTGTTTTCATCCACGTTTTAATACCGCCTCACACCGAGGGATGGAGCCAGCATGAGAATCTGGAGAAGTCTCCCGCCGCCGCCGCTGGTGAGCGTAAAAAGGGGCGTTCCGGAGCAGGACAGCATCTCTGTGGCAGCGCCAGGTGTGTTCAGACCTGTAGCAGACCAACGCTGGCAGATGTCTCACCGCTCAGTCACTACGGGGCGGATCGCAGCTGGGTAAACAAGCCACCGGTGAACGGTACCGCCCGTCAGGTTCTCAGCCAGCCCACAGGTATGAGGGATTCTCCCAACCCGACAGACGCGCCACGATCCGCCGCCGAGACGAGTGGCTGAAATATTCCGTCTGGATTTTGGAATTCTGACTGGGGTCGAGGCGCGGATTCGATTGGAGAGGAAACCAAACGGACGGACCTTGATTTTCTTATTTATTTATTTTAGTAGCCGCCTCGACGCTGTCAACTCCGCTCCTTTTACGCGCAAAACGCGCTCGGATTATCTCAACCTGGCGGCGCGCGCCGGACACTTCCAGACGCAGCCGTGAACGTGAAGAGGATGAAATCCCCAGCAGGTCGAGAGGATAACTCTTGGGGCTCCATCAGGCTGCGCCACCTCATTTAACAGCCACAAACTGAGGTCGAGCGAGTCGTGCGAACAGAGGGAGAGAGAGAGAGAGAGAGAGAGTCATCATGTCCAGAACGCTGAAGAAGAAGAAGCACTGGTCCCATAAAGTGGTGGAGTGCGCCGTGTCCTGGGGGAACCTGGGGGACTTTGGCTCCGTGGTGGAGATCCTGGGAGGAGCGGAGCTCGGACAGTTCCCCTACATCGGCCAGATGAAGCTGGACGTGCTCGTGTGTCACATCGGGAAGCTGCCGTACTACGGGGACGTGCTGCTGGAGGTCAACGGGACGCCCGTGAGTGGACTTACTAACCGCGACACCCTGGCCGTCATCCGCCACTTTCGGGAGCCGATCCGCCTGAAGACCGTCAAACCAGGTGCGTCCTCCTCCCTGATCTCCTCTGATCTCCTCCTCTGCTGCTGCTGCTGGGTTAACCCGAGCTCTGCTCCTGTCAGATGAGCGGTTTGATCAATCCACCAGTGAAACCTGTTACTTTCAGTTCTCTGAGCACTTTTACTCCAGAACAACAACAAAACATCCTTTAACTCCAGAAACGGTTCATCTTTGCAAAAAAAAAGTAAATACAGTGAGTGGGACCCACTATAACACTCCCTAAAGGAAGTCCCAGAGCTCTTCTGTAAACCCCCCCCCCCCCCTCCCCCATCCACATCCCATAATCTCTAATTGACTAATTCTCTCAGCACTTTCTCAGGAAGATCGAAGAGTGATAATGGTCATAATGGCATGTATCCCAGTTGGAGCCATCTCGGCTAAGTGCACTTACATGCATAAATATGAGGGTCAGTTTCATCCCTCCATTATTCAGCCGGTCGTTGCCCACTGCATACAGATGTGTGTGTGTGTGTGTGTTCACCACGACTCAAACATCTCCACACCTGGTTGAACACGGATGATGATGATGTTTCCATCAGCTGGGTCAGGGTTAGGGGTCAGGGCTCCTCTGTGTGTGTTTCTATGCTGATGACGTCTGTTTGACCACATGCCAGGAATCAGGAGGCCTGAACAACAACTGAGATCATCCCAAAGGTTACATCTGCATCATCGGCAGCAGCTGACCTCGGGGTGGAAACCCTGATTATCAGCTGCATGGGTGAACGTGTGTGTGGCTCCTCCATCACTCCTTCATTAATTCATTTATATTTTTTAAGCTAGGCACATGAGATATTGAAATAATAATAAAAAATGTTTCCTTAGATTAATGAATCTAGACCATATACAGGTGTGTGTGTGTGTTGGCTCCACTCTCCTCCGGGTTTCTAACACCATACTCTCTGCCTGACTAACCAAGGATGATTAATAAAGGGCATGAAGGAATGGGAGAGAGCAAAGCGGGTAAAGAGACACAAAGAAACAGAGACTGGGAGAAGAATCAGCCCTGTTTTCAGCTCCAGGCTGGACTCCCACACAAGTCTGTTTTTCCTCTTTAAAGCTCAAAAAAACACGTAATGGGGACAAAGACAGCAGAACGACTCATCACGTCGTTCTTCATCCTCACCAGACGGATGTTTTTCTGTAGGTTCACACCAACACCTCCCAGACCCGCGTGGCGTGTAGATGAGGCCGTCACATGCTCTGATTATAAATCGGCCGCATCTGCATTATGAGTATACCTTGCTATGTGGTAGCCTCATGTTTAATTCACACCTCTTGCATAATTGAGCTAGTGAGTGGATTTTCTCCACTCTGTTGGAGGCAGGGGGGCCTAGAGGATCAGCTGTTACCAGGAAGCCCAGAGAGCCGCTGTAACGTGGCGGCGCCGGCAGCAGCGGACAGGGTCCCATGGTCTACCAGATGTTCTGCAGCGCTCTCCCCAACATCTCTGGAGGTGGTGGGCTTTCTGTGCTGCTGCTGCAGCCGTCGCTGCTGACAGCTGGGGCGGAGCGAGGAGGGATGATGGAGAGCGTGCGTGGATGCAAACGAGGATTTAGGGCAAGGATAAAGAGATGGGATGCAAGATGTGAGCGTCCGCATGGGCTGTTATCTTCCTCAGTTATTGATCCAAGAGGAGCTGAAAGAGTTGCACAAGGTCTTTGTGTTAGTTTTCCTGTTTGTGCTTCGTTTATTCTCCAGGGGCTGCTAACAGGCTCCTCTTGCATGCATGTGGGGCAGCTGTGGCTTAGCAGCTATGGCTGGTTGTCCTCCAAACAAAATTTCATCCCTCCACATGCCAAAGTGTCCTTGGGCAAGGCACTGACCTTTGCTTTTGCCCCTGATTTGCCTACTGGTGTATGGTTGCATTAGAAACAAGGGGCTGAGTGAGAAACGCACCGTGAAGTGCTTTTTCAGGGTAAAACGTGTCAGGCTAATAATAATTCTCACGCATGCTCGGATACGTAAACCCTTAAATGAAACAAACATGTCCACAAAAGAGACTCAACTATTCCTGTTTTCTTGCTATCTTTGCCTCCAGTAAAAGCTCTGAGCTCAGTGCAGACGCCTGTTTCTGCCAGGACCCCCCGCTAAGCGTTGGAAAAGATGCCTGATGAAAACCGCCGTGAATAGCAACCCCAAAATTCCGTTTCCGCCTCGTATTTGGATCCTGCCATGCCTCATGCGTGTCTTCAGCTGCAATCACTGTGCAGTCAAAACATACGTACAACCTGGAGCCATTTGTGTGCCACTGAAAGAATGATGACTCTGACAGCGGATGAATAATTTCACATTGCGGTACACAGCGGAGCTGGTGCAACAAGCCGTCTTTTGTCTTTCAGCGGACTAATATTAGCTTTAAGAACACGTGGAAGCAAGATATCTTGTTAAAACTCATGCATTCTGATGTTTTTTGTCTTTTTTGCAGAATAGATTCATGAAATCTAACAGAGCGACACATTTCTGATATTTTGTCAAAACAAAAATATGATCAGGTGGCATTTTCAGTGGATTTTTTACTGTAAATTTCATTTAAACTGTAATTTGAGCTGGTTTAGGTCTAACCTGAATCTGTTACTGATGATAATTAGCTCCACGGTCTCGGCCATGCCTGCGTTTACCTGCCTCTGCCTCCACAGCAGCTTATTTTCCATTACCTGTTGATCGTGCCAGTAAGAAGAATACAGAGTGACATGAGCCCCGTGTATCCAAACGGCAACAGTGAGTGTGGGTTAATCACATTAATGCACCGCTCATAACACAAAGTGGCTCTCAATGGAATCATGCTTTTGACAGGCGATGCGTTGTCACAGCAAACAGATTTGCAGTCGGTTGTTTAAAAAAAGGTGATGATTGAGAGTAAATATTCAGATATTTCGGTCAAATGAGTGAAATCATGTTTTCTGCGGATTAAAGCAGCACATTCCACTCTCCTTAAAGCTGAGTGAGCAGTTTCTTATCCAGTTTCAAGTGATATTTTATTTTAAAGCAGATTTAGTTCATTTTGGATGAAACTCGTCTTGTTTGTTTGCTAAGAGGCTCGATTACGGACCCTGCTGAATTGATGTTTGAAGGTTTGGTTCTGGTGTTTCTGCTTCTGAACTGATTTTAATTCCACAGGTGATGAAATCATGTAAGAATGTTTGATTTTTAAAAAACTTGATACTGAGCATCCTTTAAAGTAGCTCTCCGGAGTATTTCTTTTATCTGATGGCACCATCTAGTGGCTGACAAGCATATCACACCAAGAGTCGGGTCGACTCGGAAATTTAAGATGGCGACTGCACGTTTCTTGTTTATGAATGTGCTTCTCTAGCCGACAAACAGAGCTAAAACACGTTGTTTTACAATTATTATTCTCATGTCATGTTGTGTTTTCATATATTTATATTTTAAAGACTTACTTGTCCGTGAAAAGTTCATCAACGCTGCATCAGCCGAGGTGCTTCCTTAAATTTGAAGCACGTAAGCAGTAGTCTAACACTATTGGTTAGTTCTGGTCGGCGCTCAGTTTCCTATTGCACGTATTTTACAGAGCAGGGGGCGGGCTTAGCAAAAAAAAAAAAGACGTATCTCTTACATTATATCACACTACATGATGAGACAATCACTTTTACGGATTTCTGAAAAATCATACATAATTCCTGAAAGGTGAAAACTCCGGATTGCTGCTTTAAAGGGACACTTTGCAGTTTTAGCTTGTTTTTAGCACCCCCTAGTGGTCGTTAGCGAAAGCAAAAGTGAAACTTATCTCCTCGCTGTGCGTTCATCTTTTTAACACCTTAATCTAACAGCTGAAATGTCTCCTCAGCCTTCCTTTTAGCACAAACTGGCTCAAGGTTGAGTCGTTAAAGGTTTTAAATAAACCTTTGTTTTGGCTTCTGTTTGGAGGAACAGCGTCCACGTCCTTCACAAATAATGAGCTCACAGCTGCTAAGTTTCAAAATTTCTTTATTAACCTTTGCACTGTCAGGGGGGTCAAGTCTGGCAGGGACATCTTCTGATCTATTTCTTCTGAAATATTCATGCAGTGAAAAATAGACGGCGATATAAAGGTTGATGAAATAACGTTTCCTAATCAGGAACTAAGCAGGAACTGCTGTGAAATTTGGAAGATTGGAGGTGATTTAAGGTTGCAGCTCTAGTCTTGGATGTGCTTGGACAGCAGTTAGCTCACCAGTCCTCGGACCTAAACACTGTTTTTGTGAAGCTGTTTAGCTGCAGGGCTGCATGGTGGTGCAGTTGGTAGCAAGAAGGTTGTGGCCTTTCTCTGCAGAGTTTGCATGTTCTCCTCGTATTCCAGCTTCCTCCCACAGACCTTAAACGGACTCTAAGTTGCCCTTAGCTGTGAGTTGTCCTGGTTGTTGGTTTCTGTGTTGCTGTGTGACAGACTGGTGTCCTGTCCAGGTTCTCTGCTTCTTGCCTCTGCTGGACGTGGGCACCATCCTTATGAGATAAATTAAGATAATGAGTGAATGAGAGTGTTAAATGCTGTGGTACGCAGTTTAAATGTTTTTAAAAGTAACTTAAAAATGCTTAAATGTAACTATCTGACCCTGTTCTATGATATAAAGTAAGTAATCTTTCATGATTTATATTTCCCCTAAGCCCCTCCCCTGGCCTCTACAGCAAAACCAATCATTTACGCGAGACCAGAGTGTTGACCAATAGAGATGTGTATCCACAAGAAGGAGCTGTCAATCAATGAGAATGTGCCCCAGTTCCCAGCATGCATGCTGACAGTCAGCTTAGCACACCAACCTAGCTTGAATGCTAACTCGACCTGTATTGAAATCTGAAAACTTCAAGCTAACTGTGGAAGAGGAGGGAGGGGAATCAATGGATTTATCTTTTGTGTATCAGAGCTACATGATTAGCATAGCCTTCAACCTTACACTACGGACTCTTGTTTTAGCCTTTTTTATAGGGGTGCACCGATTGCAGTTTTTGGCCAATCACTGATCTTGAGAAAAACCTGACTTGCCGATACTGATTTAGTCCTAACTAAAATCAGATTACGTCAATGTTTCAATTTCCTTTTAATGAGAAAACCAATATGAATACTCATGAAACAATACCAGTTTCAACTGGACATGAGGTAATGTTCTCAAATATAAATGAACATATTTAGCATTGCTGTTTGAACTACAAAATCATATTTGTTCCTTTAGACTTTATTTTTTCTAATTTTGAAAACAAAACTTTTGTACCTGTTTTGACACACTTGTCCAAAAAAATGATTCTATTGACCATTTGTGGTTGGCAAAAGCATGTAAACAGTGAGCGACACGAGAACTAAACAAAGGGGAAAGTAGCGCCTGAAATAGTTTGTTGTTGTTGTTTTTAGCGATGTTTAGCCTGGCTTCAACTAGTTCACTTGTGGGAAGATTTAGCGCACCTAGGTGGGGCTCATAGAGAGCAGTATTTACAAGTTAGTTGTTAGCTAGCTTACGAATGTTAGCTAGCTAACAACTAACGTTTACTGTAAAATCAACAAATAAAAGCGATAAAAGACTACAAACTGGCTTGTTTTAACTAGCTTCACCGGAGTTTCAACGTGTGTAAACGGTCTTTTTGCCAACCATCATGGCAAAGGGGGCGGTCCCATGAGCGTCATGACGTCACGTGCAAATGGTCAATAGCAATGATTAGCTTTAACATTAACTAGGGGTGCACCGATTGCAGTTTTTGGCCGATCACCGATCACTAAGCTTGAGAAAAAACTAAGATCGAGGCCGATAGATCGAGAACTGTGAACACAGGAGGTAAAACTAGTCCAGCTCACCGGTTTTCCAAATCCCTCGTCTTCAAATTTTCATTACAGGTCCCATTGCTCAGCTGCCATGGAACAATGTTTATTGGTAATAATGTTAAAGCAGTTGTGCCCAAAGTGGATTAAATTAGAAAGAAAACAGAAAAATGTCTCGAGACGAAGCGTTAATGTGATTACAGGGCATGTAGGGAAAAGACCACTTGTTTACTTTGCAGGAAGAAAATAATAAATACACAAATGAGCAACACTCACGTGTAAACAAATCAATTATTGCTTTGGATTATGAATAAAAATTGGCTTTCCTTTACAATTTGGGTTTGTCTCCTGCAGGCTTGTAGATACCAGTTCAAGATACCGGGATAAGTTGTTGGGCCAAAGTTTCTACATACCACAGATATTGTTACATTTTCACAAATACCAAATTTCATGTAATAAACGATCCCTAAGAAGTAAACAGATTTTGAACTCAACAGGTGGTTTAATGCAAGAAATACTTGGGTTTTATTATTTTAATTTGGGAGACGCTTTTATCCGCATGCATGGGGAGAACACACAAACTGCAGCTGGGTTTTGCCCCAGCGACTTTCTTGTTGCGAGACAACGTCTGCACCATCATGCGGCCCAGTTGCAGAGGTTTGGGTTTAAGACAAGAAAAGGTTGGGAAGTTTTCCATGAAGCCGTCGTGGCAGGTTCTGATGATGTGACAGTGGTAATATTTCACCCCTACTGGTATTTATGATGAGGAGCTCAGCAGCAGACCCCGTCACAAGACATTTTGTTAATACTGCTGGCTCGCTGGCTTATTACACTCACCACACAGCTGGTAACACTCGGCTATCAAACAGAAACACGTCAGCTTTTACACATTTCTATGGAAATTATAAAGATATATCAAAGTGTTAATATGATTCAAATTCAGATTGCTTCATAAGCAGAAATAAACAAATGAAAAGAGGTTGTTAAAGGTAGAAAAAGCCTCGGTGCATATTAATATTCATAAATTTGATGAACCATATATAGCATTGCATATTTGTGGGACTCTGCAGTTAAAATCAAATTTGTATTTCCATATAGATTTCAGCTGTAAGCAATTAAGAATCAATGCAATTGCCCAAAAATGATTATGCACCGTTTTCTTAAAGCTGAACTCTCATGCATCTTGTTTTAGACTGTTAGTGCAAGATGGCAGAATGATGGCAAAACACACTGGTGGTGTCGGACACTGGGAAAAACGGCTCCATTATTTTTAAATTTGATTTTGTCCAGCAATATTTTTCCATACAGTTCTATTTCCACATATCAACACTCCTGAAAAAAAAAAACACACCACATTTCATCGTATTTGGCCCTCCAGGCTCCCGTAGCAGCTGTTCTCTGCTTTTGTGGCAGCACTATCTCTCCTTTGTTTAGTAAGTTAGTGTCTACGTGTGTTTTGAAATGATATTTACCTTCTCCTATATGCATTTTTGGGCTCTTATATTGGGTCTAACGTGATAAAAGTAATTTTGGTTTCATACTTTCTGTATTTATCACCACCAAACGGCTCGACTCTTAGATCTGCTGTCTTAAAACGGCGCCTGAAATCTCTTTAAAATCGATGAGCGTAAATTATTGAGATTTTAATATAAACCAAAATAGTTGACTATGGATTTTTTCTATAACTGAGCACCCTTACATATTTTAATAATCATTACATTTTGCATTTAAATATATTTTAAATACAGATGAAACTTGAAAAATGTGAATATGGTGCAAAAATCAGTTTATTTCAGCAAATCTAGCTTAGACTGAGAGACCATCTAAAGGCCCAGGAACCCTTTACAGGTGTTTTAGATTCATTAATTGATTAGAGTGTGACACTTTGAGTCTAGAATATTGAACAGTTTCATAATATTCTAATGTGGTGTTTTCATCAGCTGTAAGCCAGAATCATCACAATTATAACAAATAAAGGCTGAAATATCTGGATTTGTACGTAACGAGTCTATCTCATATTAGTTTACCCTTTTTTGTTGAATTACTGACATAAATGAACTTTTGCACCATGTTCTAGTTTCCCAGGTTTCACCTGTAGATAGGTGATTTCAGGAAAATGTTAATCTAAAATCATTTCTGGTAACAGTTTTATAATTTTTGTGTCCTGTTTGGTTTCTAAAATATCGCCCAACGAAGCATTTTGTTGAAACTCCGCTTGTTTGTCCTTCATGACTCTCATCAAGCATCTCCAGTCTGTGCCTGAGGCTGCTGTCAGCCACGTGGTGAAGTGCTGCTGTCTTATCACACACACACACACACACACACACACACACACACACACACACACACACACACACACACACACTGCAGCCTTTTTCTCAACCCGTCTACTCTTTAACTATTAAACTGAGTGCTAATGCCTGACAAGAACTTACTTGAAACAGTCTTAAATCTATTAAATGTAAGTAGTGAACAAAATAAGTTTGGTTTAAAATGGTCAAGTTTAATAATGCTTTTGTTTTAAGCTGTTGCACCATTTTTACTTCAAATCCACTCGAGCCTCTACTCTTCTGTTCACCGAGGTGGTCGGGGTGATGGAGAGGAGAGGTGGACGTGGAAGGGTAGGAGGATTCGTAACGCGACTGCAAAACAAACCAGCGTAAAGGTGCTCCCATCCCTACTCCAAGTCCTCAATAATTCATTTATTTCCCTCCCGAGCCGGAAACTCCATTGATGTGCGTGTGGATGTGAGTGATAACTGGTGGAATTAGAATAAAGCAGTCGGCTAGCGTGAAAAAGCACAGCACGACTCCCGGTTTCCAGCCTTCTTTCATTATTCCCACTTTAATCAAATTGGCGCCGCTCTTGTCACACACTTCAGCAGCACCTGCAACAATCTCAACGTAAACAGCATGCTTGATGAGATGGCTTCGAGTTGGAACTGTGCGCTTGGAGATCGATGATGAAGAGTGTTTCATGGTGATTGCCTCGTGGATGTGAAAATGAATGGTACGCGTAGGAAATCTGTGTAGTTAAGTTTGAAGCTGAGAGGGCGGGTGAAAATGTCTGGCAAGCTGCGATTTGGAGTTTGAGCACATTATAAAAAGTCTGTCTGAAGTTACTGCAACATCACAGAGCTTTTATTTTTGTTTTAGATCAGCAGAAACGTGAGTTTACAACACATCGTCTTATCTGATCTGCTTATATCTTATTATTTAAAGGTGAGGTTCACTGAGAAACGTATAACACTTGTTCTTTGTGAAATAAGATCGGTACGTTGGGTTCACATGCAGGCTAAACGTCTTCTACCCCTATTTCCTGCATTAGCTTCTGATAGAAAATATACAGGGAAACGCACACAGATCTATGTCACATTGAATATTAACATTCATGGACTCACCCATCTTGGCTCGCAACAGGGAAGGCTGTTGTTGGTTTAGCGTCCAGGAAACAGCAGAGAACGTCTGGGCTAGTAGAAGCTAACCGTTAGCATTAGCAACTCCACCACACAGCAGAACTCCTCCAGGCTTGTGTTATTTGTGGAGATAAAACATCAACGTTGCAGAGCAAACAGAGTCAGTGGTAGAGTCGAGTTGCTGTTAACCAATCAGAGGAGAGATGTCCACATATCATGAATATTAATCAGTAAGACTCCAAATCCTGCCGGTTTCTTCCTCCCTCTCCTCCGGCCAACTTCTACTTCCTGAAACAGGAGCATCAGAGCTTTTTTTTTCCACAGAAAACGACTCACAAGGCACTCATTGATACTAGAGACTAGAGGTGGGCCATAAACCGAACATTTACCGACATTTAACGTCTATTCCTGATGTCATTTTGCAATCAGAAGCAAGAATATCAGGAATTCTAATGAGAAAGATTCCAAATCTTGCCGTTTTCTACCGTCTCTTTTCCAGCTAATTTCTAGCTCCTGAAACAGGAGCTTGACAGAAAACAACCCTAGAAACCACAGAAGAAACGAGCGTAGGCCCACTTTAGCACTAGAATGGCCACCATACTGTCACTACTAGTGACTGCTGCCTTTAAAGGCCCACTCCCATCATCTTTGTAGCTGTTTCAAATAGTTCTCAGTGGTCTTTAAACTATGATTATGCCGTTTTTAGCCAAAATCGTCGTGTCGGTTTCTAGTACTTAGTTTCTACATAGTGGCAGTAGCTCGTTAAATATTCGCTTCTGGGTTGTGGGCGGAGCCATTGGCGTGGAGTTTTGAGATTAGCCTGGAATTGGTGAAGGGTGGTCATGTTCCTAAGGTGAGCAGGTAATGAGTTCCATAATGAGGGGGCCGATCTGCTAAATGTTTGGTTGAATTAGGAGTTTGTGCTCCGCCCAGTGGGTTTGTGACATCACAAACCCAGTCAGTTTTAGGCTGCAGTTTTTCGTCTGCTACTGATGCACAGCGATGTGAATGCAGAAATACTCAGAAATGCAATTATGAGCTTAAATTTCTTTAGATATGTCCTGTAGCATAAGAAAAATGCCTCAAGAACATGTTAAAAACAGATAAACACGATTTTCATTGGAGTGGGTCTTTAAGGTCAATAAATTCACCTTGTAAGTTTAT
This sequence comes from Aphyosemion australe, assembly GCA_006937985.1. Taxonomy (NCBI): domain Eukaryota; kingdom Metazoa; phylum Chordata; class Actinopteri; order Cyprinodontiformes; family Nothobranchiidae; genus Aphyosemion; species Aphyosemion australe. The sequence continues at coordinate 1,957,601 of SSNS01000041.1, forward strand.
GATTTCAGATCAAGTTTAATTTAATTAGCTAAATAATGTTTTTTTTCAACCACTCAAATAGACTGCTTCAGAATAGTAACTGTGTCAGTCTTTCTACAGTCATATTTCTTTTGTGCCTCTGTGCCATTTTCTCTCTTCCTTCATATTTTAGTTATTAAAGACAAAAATAACAGAATTATGAGAAAAAGAACGACTGATCAAATGCTGGAGATGCTCATTGTCTGTAAAATTTCCCAGTCTTGGTGTTTATTTTTTTATCTTGCCCAGGGAAACCAGCAAAACAGTCTCTGGCAGTCAAAATGACTTCCTCTGACCACAGTAGGTAGAAATTAGAGGTAGACCGATATTGGTTTTTCTATTGCCGATACCGATGCTGATATGTAGAAAACATGGACAGTCGATGGCCGATATGTACTGCTGATTTTTATGGACCGATTTTCATGGCTCATATCTCATTTTCATGCTAAAATGTCATTAATAACATCAGCTGATGCACAAAAGTTCTGTTAAATCTTAACTTTGTGCACGGTTCAGTGTTAAAATCAGACACCTAAATAAAGTTAATTTAGAGTATTTATTATGCAGATGTTATTAGTGAACATAAAAATACATTTAAATTAAATTCTGCAACAGCACCGGGCTGCCCGAGGATGTGCCTGACTTTAAATCGGCTTTACTAAATACAAAAATATCGGTTTACCCCTAGATGAAATGATCATGTTTGTCTGTCTTTTGCACAATAAACATAAAATCCAGTTTTAATGAAAATTTCCACTGATTTAAGAAAAATGAGGGACTAGCACGGCTCCTGCAATCTGCTCAGACCAGACCTGGTTATGGTATAAATCCCCCTTTTCTCTCCAACTCTGTTTAAACTCAAGAAAAATGACAGAAGTCTCTTATGGCATTTCAATTCTCATATATAGATTGATGCTTTTAATTAAAAATACAGAAAAATGTGCCACAACATGCAGCGAGAATAGCTTTGTAAACATTTTTCTGGCTCGGTTGCATAAATATTTCATTTGCTTTTGGTCTTATAAAACCCCACAGGAGCAAAGAATGGTGGACACCGGTTATATTGCCAGAGCTTAATGAACAAATACGTGTGTGTGTGCGTGTGTGTGTAACATCATCTCACCAGCTCATATCATGGCAGGAACCCATTAAGTGAAAGTTGCATCCTGGTTGTTGCAGCTTTGTCTCTTTAATTGTGTTGTCTGCAGGAGCTTATAACAGCAGTGGTCATAAAACCATAAAGCATACAAACAGCATTCGGGTGTTTACACTGTGCATCGTTTCCTCCGAGATGCATTTCTCTTTATCGGTGGGGATTCAGCTCCCCTCTCCCGGCCTTTATTTCCTGCTCCAATTAAAGACCGTTGTGATCTTAAACGCGTGTCGGCGTGCAACACGATAATAAAACCACGAATTCTAATCCAGCCCTTCTACATTTGTATTAATTTGATGGGTATAGAATCATTTTGCTGTGTAAAAGTGACACATTTAAAGTTGCAGGTGGGTTTCGGTGCTGACGGAGCTGTGAAACTGCTATTTTTTGCTTTGACCTGCATTTTACGGGCCCTCATTACTTCCTGTCTGTAAGAGAAGCATCCCCTTTACCCATCTCTGCGTTTGGCTGCATGGCTTAATTTCCAGGGATCCGTCTTTTTGTTGCTCTGAATGCATTTTGCTGATGCTGCCCATCTTTTTAGTCTATGCCTGCATTCTGCAGTATCTCATAGGATCACAAAAACTGCATAAAAGTATCATTTTACTTCCTGGAACACAAATTCCCCTAAATTGACCAAACAGGATCAAACCAGGAGCTCAGGAGGGGAAATGAAATCCCTGAAAGCTAAAAATTTTCCCTTTTGTGTCCCTTTTGTTGCTTCGCCCACTCGTAAAGGTGAAACTGAATTGAGGAAACGACATAAGGGCCGGATGCGAGCGCGTCTCGGCCCGTCTTTTAGACGTCAGCGTCTGGGAGCAGATCGGAGGGGACGGCTGGTGAGGCGTCACTCCTTGGTCTTGTTTATTTGACCGGAGGCGCCGCAGCCATACGGCGGCTGCCTGACCCGGCACGTGAATGACGTTGTTTTTATTCATCAGTGACTGCATCATACAATAATCCCTGCACCCTGACTCGACTCCATTCGGCGATTGCACACTTGTCACTTTCCACCCTCCTATTATCCAGACGTGCATTATCCTCCAACTGGTGTTTATCATTGCAAGAAATGGGCTCAGGTCACCTCTAGCTAGCTCACAGGTAATGGGCCCTGACATCTGAATTAGTCTGCTCGTGCGTGGGGTATTTAGTGGGAGCTGGGGGGGGTGGGATGCTCACAGGCAGGCGTAAACAGACAGCCGTGAGTCCACGGGGTGATGCTTTTAAGGCCGTGATGGGAGGCTTCCCAGAAATACGGCTGATCATGAAGTTGTCACGGTATGAATTTACCGTTGACAGCGAGCGGGCTGGGGGAGGCGATTGCACGGAGTCGGTGTAATTATGTATTTACACTTTGATTCCACAGTCGAGCAGTAAACCACCACCTTCATAAACTTTGAGATTAGCTAAGCCTCCCAACGATATTCCTTTTCTCCCCCCCGTCCTGGCCGTGTGGCTGGCTGGCCCAGCTGCTAGGCTCATCCCCACTCCAGCTTCTTTATTATTCCTCGGCTGTGTGATTCGCTGTGTGCTTGTGGCGGCGGGGGAACGGCTGGCTTTGTGGAATCTTAATAACGGTGAGCTGATGCCAAGCTTTCCGTTCGCCGCCTGCTTCGGGCGTGTGACTGAATGCCAATGAGACATTAGGGTTGAAACGGGAAGGATCAGATCAGGCCGTGGCGGCGGGGATCTGAGTGGCTGCGGAGCCCTTTTACCGAGCGAGGAGCGTGCGCGTCGGCTCCCAGAGGCGCCGCAGCGTGAGGCTCTCAGTGTCTCAGGGTTATCTCAGCGCACCTCATTGTCAGAGCGTGGCCTCTCTTGTGCTTCTCTGTCGAGAGGGAGATAATATAAGTGCTTTTTTTCTGTAACACACTGACCCAGAAAGTTTGGATGATGGATTAAACCTGATAAATTATGATTCAGTAAAGATGCAGAGGTAAATGACATCAAAGCTTCTTCTTTTTCGTGTTTGTTTGGATGAATAAATAGGAAGACATTGTTTTATTCGAGTGTTGTCAGAGCAAAAACATATTTAATAATGCTTTTGTCACTTGATTTACACCGCAGCCTCATTTCATGCATCCCACATTTGGTTAATATCACAGATTGTTTATCATAGCCTCTGTGTGAAGACTTGTTGAAGCCGTAGTAGTGTTGCATTTTTCTTTTCCAGGTCGTATAGCTCTGTAGGTTTTTACTGCAGCGTGGTGTAAACCCGGGATAGACCCATTTTTTAATGTCAGCACCAGTAGAGCCAATTTAAAAACAGGCACATCCGTGGGCAGCCTGGTGCCTAATCGTATTTAAAGAGCAAGTTCACTGAGGAGCTGTTTTCTACTTTCAGTTGCTCTGAGTTTAACATGCAGGCTAAATGTGAAAATACAGAGGAGAGATGCCTGAATATCATGAATAATAATGGGCAAGACTCCAAATCCTGCTGTTTTCTGTCCTCTGTGCTTCCGGCTAACTTCTACTTCCTGAAACAGGAGCGCCAGAGCTTTTATTCCACAGAGAAAGACTCACAAGACATTAGTTTATAGCTACTAGAGACCACTGCAGATGTGTTGAATAAAGCGTGAATGAGAGCTTTAATAAATGCTTTAAAAAATAATCTTTTTATTTACCTGTTTTTATATTTAATACTTTAATACTTTTATCATTGATATTTAATCAAACAAGTTGCAGAACGATTAGATATTAGCCATAAAAAATCAGCAGCATATATCGGCCATTGGCTGACCGTCTCCTCTACATATCGGTATTGGCAATAGAAAAACCCACATCGGTCGATTTTTAGTATAAACCCACAGTTTGGGTTTGTTCTTGGTCCGAGTGACTAAACATTTTATTAAACAAGTTATTTGAAAACCCAATCAATCAGATAGAAATAAAAAAATCTATTTTTTTCCAAATGATTTAAAATATTTTGCCCAAATTGAACCTTTTTCTAAATCATAGCAGAATGACGACCAGCCAGCAACCTCGTTCAGACGCGTGAAGGCGAGAGACGTCTGAAGTATCTGACAGCGCTGACGGACGTGGGTGTGATTTTATTTTTTCGACAGACACAACAAAGCCTGCCTGTCAACACGGGGCCATTTAATGCACAGTAAACGGATATCTGTAATACTTTGGGTTTCCTGTAAAAACTGATGTTTAAGAAAGTAAAATAGCCTCATTTTTAGACATTTTATCTTTTTAGTCAAAAAGGAAAAAAAATCCTTCTTTAGAAAAATAGCGTTACTTAAAATAAGGTAAATATTCTTAAATATGGTCCAAATTTTCTTGTTTTGAGTAAAAAAAAAGCTGCCAACGGGTTTCTTGGCTATAATTAATAAACTAGCAAATAAATAAAAATGTTGATTCTTATGCTAGTTTTATAAATTCTAGCCAAGCAACCTTTGCTTACCCCACTGGCAGAGTTTTTTTTTTTACTCGAAACTAGAAAATTTGGATTTAAAGTGACAATCTGTAGTTTTTACCATTAATCTCCATTGAAATGATGGAAAATGAAATGATTATTGAATATTTATGTGAGTATTTTTGTATATATGATCACACAATTTATTATATTTGACTAGTTTTACTTTCTGTTATTTTACTTTTGTTTTGTTTAGTTATTTTTAAGTTGTGGTAGTGTTACTTTTGCCACATTATCATTTTATTTTGAATGGAAATTATTGTTTTGTTATCTTAGAAAAAAGATGCAAATAAAAAACTGAGAGAACCCAATTGAAAACGAGATGTTTCATCTCAATTGGTTTATCCTCTTAAAATATAAGTTAATAAAATAAATAAATAAATAAATAAATGTTGTTGAAAATGAATAAAATGATGTCTAGTCGTTGAAAAATATTGGTGGCTTCATTACATTTAATCATAAAAATCGGACCTAAAATACATAGGGCGCTAGGCTATAGTCTCTGGGGGACGCCATATTAGATGTCATGTTTCCTTCTACGTGAGCCGGCTCAGGGTCCTGCGCCTGCTGATGACATCACACTAGATGATTGGCAGGACGTACGACTTACGGAAGTTACGTTACCACGTTCAAAAACATTTAGGTGGTAAGAAACATGAATTTAATAACAAAACTGCTAAACTTTTTCCAAAACCTATGTGAAAGAACAATTGAAAAAGAGATGCAAAATATTTTGGCCGAGTGGTATTGCCGTAGTGTGATGTCATCAGCCGGCGCAGGACCCCGAGCAGATCCGGAACCTACCCCGCCAGAAAACTAGCATCAGCATTGCATTCTCTCCATGGAATTAACTGAAGGACTATCAAAGTCTGAGGAGTCACGCTGAGGTCGCATGCTTTCTGCTCCACATGTAACATTTACCGTAACGTTTTTTAAACTAGCGACAGTCACGGAGATATGGTGTAAAACTACACTGAAATGTATGTACTGCCCTCTATCACCAGGAAACTACACACTGTCACTTTAAGAATATTTACCTTATTTTAAGCAACGTTATCTTTCTAAAGAATTTTTTTCCTTTGAGACTAAAAAATAAGATAAATTGTCTAAAAATGAGACTTTTTTACTTTCTTAGAAATCAGTTTTTTTCAGTACACACACACACACACACACACACACACACACACACACACACACACACACACACACACACACACACACACACACACACTGGCACATTAATCTTCCTCTTTCGCAGCATGCACGTGGTCCTCCACATGACGCAGATGTTGTTAACAGTGGGACGGGATGATGGGAGGATGCAGAAAGCCCGGTTACCCAGTCGCTTTCCTAATCTGATTACAAACGGCTTCATGCAGTCGTCCTGACTGATGGAGGGCGGGCCGGGCACCAGGGGAGGGACAGATGGACGAGCCTCGGCTGTTAGCAGCTGTGCTGCTGTTGTGTAAGTGGAGGGCCTCCAACTGCACCAAACTGGAATGATACCCCATCACCTCCCCGTTATGGTGTCAAACTTTAGAGAGAAGCTCCTCCTGTGCAACTCTGTCTGGCTTTTATTTAAGGTGACACCAGACCTTTCTCAGACTGTTTAATCCCCCCAGAATAATCCCATCCTAACCCTCGGGCTGAGAATCATTCTCCAAACTCCTCGGGGAATATTTTCTACCCTGTCTTGTAACATATCCGTCTACTCCGTCAAGCTTTTTGACTTTGAACAACGCGCCGTTGCAGAATAACTGAACGTATTTAAGGCTCAGAGTGTGATTGTGCTGATTGGTTTGCAGCTCCATATGTTTCCTCTGCATCTTCAGCCACCTCCTGTCAGAATCACGGCTTCACCTCCGAGGAGAGCGGAGATGAGCGGTGGCAGCAGCTGCTGGAGGAACGCTGTCACATTTTCATGGCAGCAGATTTAATAAAATGCTTTATGTGAGAAAGCTTCACGTTAAATTTTAGTCATAAATGTAAAGCAAATGTGCAATAAGGCTGTCACCGTAAAAGGAGAAGCTCGTTTGTGCAGTGCTGCAGCTTTAAGTGCCACTGATGAGCTTGTGCTAAATTTTATAAGCAGCCTTATTGTCTGCAAACCGTGTGATCGTGATGAGTTTGGGCCTCCAACTTGGCTCTTGGAGGCAGAAGCCTCCTGTCAAGCTGTTGGCAGCTTGGATCAATAACTTCTCCTACGACGACTTTATTTCCTTAGGAGAGGAGCTGCAGGGACCGACTGCGCCACTTCAAATCAGATTTAAAAACATATGCTGCTCCTATTATTAAACCTAACATCAGCTGATGTCTCCACTTTGGTTCCGTCCTGCTAACGATACCAGTTTAGTTGTTCTCCTGCAAATCTTCACGACGCTGACGTCGTAGCTGTTTGCTCTTTGAGGAGCCGGCCGTCTCCTAACAGCCTGCATTGTTTTTGTTTTGCAACGTTCCCATTATGATGCTTTCAGCCAGTTAGTTTTGTGTGATTGAGACTTAAGCTGTGGACTGGTTTAAGGCACATTTTAATTGTTGTTTTGTTCTGGGGTCACAGTTAGAGCTCTCCTGGAGCAGCTTGCTGTGGAATCGTGAACGATTGCATCATACGGAGATGAGAAGGAGTTTTTTCTGCTTTTTTTGAATAAATTCCTGTAGGCTGTTAAAAAATTTAGTTAAACTGTAATTTATTTTTATCCATCCATCCATCCATCCATCCATCCATCCATCCTTCCATCCATCCATCCATCCATCCATCCATCCATCCATCCATCCATCCATCCATCCATCCATCCATCCATCCATTATGGGGGCAGCAGCCTAAGCAGAGAGGCCCAGACTTCCCTCTCCCCAGCCACTTAGACCAGCTCCTCCGGGGGAATCCCAAGGCGTTCCCTGGCCAGACGAGTCCCTCCAGTGTGTCCTGGGTCTTCCTTTGGGTCTCCAGGTCGTCCAGGAGGCATCCTAACTAGATGCCCGAGCCTCCTCAACTGGCTCCTCTCGATGTGGAGGAGCAGCAGATCTACTCCGAGCCCCTCCCGGACGACCGAGCTTCTCACCCTATCTCTAAGGGAGAGCCCAGACACCCTGCAGAGAAAACTTGTCTCGGCTGCTTGTATCCATGATCTCATTCTTTCGGTCACTCGTGACCATAGATGAGGGTAGGAACGTAGATCCACCGGTAAATCGAGAGCAACTTTTCTCAAACAAGCTGCTCAGTTGAAGTTCAGGTCACATTGTAAGGATGCTTTAAGGAGAGCAGGTCTTTTTTTCTAAATATTTTGGCACCATGACAGCAAACAACACCGAAAGCCGGAGCAGGTTGTAAATACGACTATACATCAAGTGTTAACGGTAATAAATTCAGCCCAGCAGAAGGCACTGAGCTGCAAATGTTATACAGCTGGGTTTGAATAACAACAATGTACTCTGAGTCAATCTGAGCATTTCTATAGTTGAGGGAAATTATTGCTTTTTCTTCATGTTTAAGCTTTAAAGACCGTCTGCAACAATGAATCCTGGGACTGCACACTTCTGATTCATTTAGATTCAAAAGTACGAAGGAATCTGTCCCAAAGTGGCCTTTGATAAATAAAAATACATCAGTGACTAAAGCAACGTCCGAGGAAGCAGGCCGACCCTAGCAGTGAGTCAGGTGTTTACAATTTGTGAGAATCAAAACATCGAGATGTTTCTGTCATCTGAATTATTTGAGCTGATCCAAACCCATTCCCATCAGACACACAGGAATGTTTTTATTAGGTGCTTTTTAAAAGGAATCTGCTGTGTCTGGATTTCAGATCTTAAATGCTGTGATTAAGCCCGTAGAACAGATTTTTATAGTCTAGATTAAATTAAAGTCAGTCATTAATCAAAACCTGCTTTATCACTTGGCTCCCGCTGCTGCTTTTGCAGGATGTGAAGATTCGTTCATCACAACAGGAGATCGTTCCTTTAATATTTCCTAAAGCCTTAAAGCTGATGCACTAAAAACCTATTTTATATTCTCATAACGAACTTTTAGTGTTCCATTAGACAAACATTACTGGGCTCGGTGCTTTACGATCTGGATTTGATTGTTTCTGGTTAACAAACTGACCAACAAGATCCAACAACCAAATGCTAAACTCTGCGAACTTTTCTTTTTTATTCATAAAGGACTTCCTGTTCTTGGCTTTGCTGCACTTTGGTCTTTGTCTGCTACTTCATGCAGAAATGGCGTCACAGATGCTTCACAAATTGTTCTGTTTACCTTGGAAATTTTGTTACAGAAGTTCAAACTCATTCTTTTCCTTCTTTCTCTGACTCATCTCCTAACATTTGCACAAGCTGGGGCCTGTTCTGCTGCAGGGAAAATTAACAAGCAGTTATGATGTTTCTCAACTGCCTTTTTGTTTCTGAAAATCTGAAAGAAATTTCAGGAAAGGGAAGATGTTGTTGAGCAGATTGACGCACAGACCAGCTGGAAACCCAAACCCATGTTTTTGGTCAAACAACACGGCGGTTAAAGCTGAGATACGTAGATTAACGGTTTTAAAGTAACTTAAAAATGCTTAAATTTGACTATCTGACCCTGTTCTATGATATAAAGTAGGTGATCTTTCATAGTTTATATTTCCCCTAAGCCCCTCCCCTGGCCTCTACAGCAAAAACCAATCATTAACGTCAGCCTAGAGTGTTGACCACACAAACATATATACGTAGACGCCTCATGGACTGGCGCTGCCTATTGGAGCTGCCGTAGTGGCTGGCCGCCATCTTAAATGGGTCTCCATTCGTCCCCAGTACATTCATTTCTACAGAGGAAGGTGCTCACCCAGCTAAAAAACACATTTTCCACTAATTCAGACACATGGTATGGCATGATAATTAAATACAAATATAATTAAACAAAATAAATGAAAAACAATTTAAATATAAAATCCCATCAGGTAGGCTAGAAAAGTCAATAGTAATACCCCGTGATCTGCGGTTGTTACAACCATAGGCTGCACAAAAATGGGCATAGTTGCTCACTCTGCATTGACTTTGGACAGTGAGGAGACCCATCCAATATGGCGGCAACGCTGTTACGCTCTCTAGCGCCCAATGGGGCGTCTATGTATTCATGTCTATGGTTGACCAGTAGAGGTGTGTATCCACAAGAGGGAGCCGTCAATTTAAAGAGAATGCATCCCGGTTCCCAGCATGCACTGTACACTCAGCTTAGCACACCAACCTAGCTTGAATGCTAACTCGACTTGCATTGAATTAAAGTCACTCTGTAAACATCAAGCTAACTGTGGAAGAGGAGGAAGGGAACGAAAAGGGAGCCTTTATAGCATTTTCTCCACCGCTCATCTCTCCGTCCTCCAGGCTCACTCTGCCCTTTCCTTTTGTTTTGGTGGTTCGTGCGCGATACATGCTCCGGACCTGCGTTAAAGTCCCACCACCTAGTTTTATTGACAACCACTGCTTTCACTACACAGTTTATGCAAGAGTTAAATGCAAAAATGTGGGACAGTTTCTTAATTTGTGGGACATCTGGTCTCCTGAACTACAGCATATCAGCCACTCAGGAAGGCAGCTCAGCGCTCAGAGCCCGAGTCTGGGAAAGGTAAGCAGGATCAAACTACTTTTGAGGCGGTTGAGGTTTGCTTTTGTTGTTAAAATATCACGTTTCAGCCAAGCACTGTATGGTTTTTATACCTATAGTTAAAAAGGTTCTAAATTATCACATTTTAGGGGTTCTGGGATTCAATTTTCTGGGCTAAAAACGCCTATAATTGGAGCTAAGTGATTAGCATAGCGCTCAACTTTACGCTACATTGGACTATTGCTTTAGCCTGTTGTAGCATTAGCTGGGGTGTGCTAGCATCGCGAGTGCCAGATTCCTGTCGGTTTTTGACGTGTCCCTGATTAAACAAGTGATTAGCAGCTCCTGTGAAACTCGATGAAGGCTGAGGAAATAATTCAGCATTTACAATCAGGTGTGTCTGAGCAGGAACATATCAAAAACATTACTTGTCCATTAGTGGTACAAGGCTATTTGTGTGCGTGGTAAGAGTTGTGTTCAGCTTTCAACTGTAGCCGCTCAAATGTCAAAATCCTCTCTTCTTCTCGATGACTTTACGCTGTGAACCCCAGCTTTTAGAAAAACCCTGCAGGAAGGAGAGCAGAGTCCATGCATCTTGTTTGGTGGCTATAAAGTAGGAGATGCTAAAGTTTGGCCTGAGCTTCTGTTTGGCAGCTTGATTTATAGGTTTGATTGCCTGTAACAAACAAATGCCTTGAGAGATTGAACTAATAGCTTTTGTGGGGTTGGATTTGAAGACCATCTGTGCCACCTTTAGTGAAGAATGCAGCACATCTGCCTAGTTGGGGAATTGTTATAAACATTTCAATGAAACCCAATGAGGAGAGTGGCATTTATTATTTTAATAAGACAGGATTGCACGTCCCAGCCTGCACACTTCCTGTTGGTAACCAAACATAACAATTGCTTGTTAGGACAAAACCATCAGCAGGCCCTGATCCGTGCCAGCTGACATTAGGCTGGGTAGACCCTGGACAGACCTCTAGACCGCTGCAGGAATTAAACAGACAATCAAATGAACACCAGTAAGTGCTAAATCTCAGCCACAGCCTGGAAATCGTCATGCCTTGGCTGAAATTCACCAACCCAATGGCTCTGAGGTGACAGTCACCGCTTCGCTGTACCGCCATGGTGGGAACAGGCTACCCTTATTTCTGCTTGATCAAAGAATTGAGCAGAGCCTGAGTTTGACAATTCAAATTTAAACTTACTGGTGGCCCTGCAGCGCTGCAGATGTAGACACCAAAATTTAATATGCTCTTCCTTTTCCCATGCATGCACCTCCTCATCAAGTATTAATGGAAATCGCTGTGGAAGTCTCTGCAATCCTGTACTGAAAACACAGCCTTCATGATAAAGGTAGAAAAGATATTTATGCAGCATTCATACATTTTTGCTAAAGATTAACCAAACCCTAAACCTTAACCCTAATAATAAACCCTAACCCTAACTTTTTTCTTTTTTCCCTGCAAAGCCAAACTTTGTGAGCCTTGCTCTGCTCCGCTGCGGCGCTTTAGGCCAGGAGACGCGGGGCGGCATCATGGTTTCTCCTCTGATTCATTACAGACCGAACTGATTTGTGTTCCGATGTGACCGACTTTGACCCCCGAGCCTCGCTCTGTCTGGATGTCTGTTTCTATACCTGGCTGAACAGTCCTGCCACTGGCATTCACCCACACATGAGACATTACGTGCTAACAAATCCAAAAGGACCAAACACAAAGAGCTGCACACGCTCACACAGAAAACGTGGGACTGAACACATTGAGGACGAAAATCAGTGTTCCTGCTGTCCATCAAGCCGGCTAACTTATGTAGGCTGATGGATTACTCGTTCACTTTGAAATTATAATCAAAGGTTGGCACGATCTATATAAATTTCATTATGGCATGTGTAATTGTGGCTGTCTGCAGGCTGACATTTGAACAGTTAATAAAACAGAAAAAGGCTTTTTCCTAAGTAGAGCCAGTTCCTTTTAAAGTTCATTTATGAAACGGATGATGAAAATGACATTTTTTAGCTCCCTCCAGTCCTGTGAAAATGTTCGGAGTCACCGTTTTCTGTCTCTGCAGCTGTCGTCGTTTTCATTTATTATAAACGCCAAATTCTCCAGGAGTGTTTCGGTGTGTCGGGCTTTACAAACACCTAACGCGATATATAGATCTTTTCTGAAGCCCCCCTGCTCCTTAAGTTTGTACTTCCTGGAAGATATTTGAAAAGAAATAACAAAAATCCTGATGAAATTCCTCCGTCTTGGTAAACACTGCAGAAATATTTCTTCATTTGTGAGTCAGGCACACAGGGAGAGAGAGAAATCAGCTGTTTGAATTTTTAGATTATAAAGCTGCAAGTTTGAAGAAGAACACCGTCTGTTTGGAAAGCTTTATTTTATAACGTCTGGGGCTCACGGCCAACACCAAAACACTTTTGTTTCACCGCAACACGAAAGCAAAAATTGATCAGTGGTGATTGACTGGATTACTGTTGCACTGGAGGGGCCCGACCAGAGGAACACACCAAATATATCCACTTATCCATCCGTCCGTTCAGCCGCCCAGCCATCGGTTTTCCTGACAGGAGCGCTGCTCGCTGTGACGGGCTCATTGACAGGCCAGAGAGGAGCTCGGGATTGTCGGGAGGGGAGGACGACATGAGTGCTTGTCAGGCTGACGTGGAGAGGAAGGCTTACATGCTGTCAACAGCCCGAACACACCTCAGTGGCACGCATGGAATCCGTCTGGCTGCGCCTCGGTGGAGAGAAAACATTTAGATGAAAACCAGTCGAACCAGTAACACCTTTGGACATGTAAAGGTTGCTGTCGGCAACCTTTACGTTTATCTCTGCCTCCCAGAAGAAGGGTAGATCCCTGCCAGTTGATTTAATTGCTTTGCTGACCTTTAAAAAAAGGAGAAAACGCTATTAAATTAATTAATCTCAAGGCTTAGCTTTTATGCTCGGAGTTGAGCAAAGAAAACAGAAAAATGTGTTTTTAGGCGCGATGCTTCATTTATAGGTGCTTGCCGATGGTTTTGTTATATATCCTGACTCATCTTTAAAATTCTCCTACAACATTCTTCTGTTAAAACCTATTATACTCTGAAGATTATCTTAAACATATTAGAAATGTCTTATTAATCACATTTAAAGGGTGAAAATTCATGTTTGTTTATGTATGTATTCATAGAAGTGGGGAAAACAGTTATGTTTACTTTCCAGGGATGGGGACAAGTCTGAGACTTGGACTCGAGTTGCACTTAAGACACTCAAAAAAAATCATGACTGTGACTTGACTTAGATTGGCCCTAGGGCTGGGCGATATGGCCTCAAATCAGTATCACGATACATTGAGGAGTTCACCTCCATTACGATAAATGGACGATAACTACGCGTATGCGCAAATACAAAAGTTGTCCACTAGATGGAGCTGTAGCGTGTGTTAGGTTAATTCACGTCATGTCTTGAGGTGGTACAACTTCTTAAATGGACATGAACGTCGCCAACCTACACACATCTTTTCATTGTTTTAATTAGTTCATTCGTTCGTCTTCCTCGGCTTATCCAGGTCCGTGTCGCGAGGGTAGGGCATCCCAGACAGTCCTCTCCCCGGCCACCTCCACCATCACTTCCAGCAGGACCCCAAGGCCTTCCCGGGCCAAATTGGAGATGTACTTGCTCCAACGTGTCCTTGGTCGACCCGGGGTCCTTCTGCCGGCAGGACATGCCTGAAACATCACCGCAGGAAGGCGTCCAGGCGGCATCCTGACCAGATGCGCGAACCACCTCAGCTGGCTCCTCTCAATGTGGAGGAGCAGCGGCTCTACGCCGAGTCCCTACCGAATGTCCGAGCTCCTCACCCTGTCTCGGTTAGAGTCAGAAATTTTGATAACAATAAATTTTCGATGTATTGCCCAGCCCGAATTTACCCTCTATAGACTTGACTTGGCTTAAATTGACTTGTCTCTCATGACTTGATCAGCTTGTGACTTGGACTCGAGGGTCTCCACTAGCATCTTTATCTTATGTGATCAGAGGTGAAAATAAGCTGGTTAGCGAGCCAAGATCTGTGTGACATGGTCTTGTCCTTCAAGGATTTGAGACGTGACTCGGACTTGTCCCCAGTGACTTGTTCTTGTATCAGGAAACAGGATAAAAGTCGAGGAACACAAAAAAAGCTCTAACATGTATGAACTCTTCAAAACCCTCACAGGTCACATCTATCAGCTCATAGGACCGTGATCAGTGAGTCTGATTCACATCCCAGCTTGGGAAGGTTTGAGTAAAGCGATGGACTTTGTTCCTGTAGCTGAAAACCACAACAAGCCTGAGTCGCAGGCGTGGAGAGGAACACGCTGCCGCCACGCCTGCATCTGTGTGCTGAATGGTTCTGTAGAACCGGTGATTAAAGCGTCGGTATTCAGATCCACCCAGCCACACCAATAACGCTCTCTAGCTTCACCCTGGAACAACATCTCTCCGAGTCATCTTCCACTTTAGCGTCAACATGTTAAAAGCCACTTAACAACATACTGAATCCCGACATCGTTTTAGAATATCTGTGAGGCCATTTAGAAAGCTGATTTTACACTCATATTTTTGATAATGGATTTGGCACAGTGAGGCTTCCGCTTTATGTCTGGAAAACATTAGTAGCACTAATAGAGGTGTGTTTTTTATACCAGTGGTAGTCAATGAATGCCCTCTTAACATTTCTTTCACATTGACTCCTATTTTGAAAGCTTAATACAGAGAAAGGACGAATCTCAGCAGCCTCTCGCCATTACCTGCGTTTGATTTCCGTCCCTCTGGCCTGAAATGCTAAAACAAGCCGGCTTTACATCACTCTGTTAGTCTTGTTAAACCAATTCCATGGGATGAAAATAATAGCAAATTCTGGAAAGCCACAACTAGAGCCGAAAATAAAATTCTATGCCCGACCTTTAGTTTTGTTTTAAATGCTTTTAAAATATGTAACAACTTTAGCTCCCTTTTGTAGAGATTTTACAAAACCGTCCCTCAAGGACTCCTGGTGGGTTGATCCGGTATTCGTTTTTTCATTTCCAGATAACAGAAAATCCGAGAATGTGGGCTTTTTCATCTTTCATCCAGAGAACATGCCGTTTCCAGGTCAAAGACACCTCGATAATGGGGCTTTGTCAACCACTCTCGCATCAGGCCTCCGCGTTTCAGAAAACACTTTGTGACAGTTTCATCAACATGCAGAGGAAAGAGAGCACAGAACTCCCAGAACGCATCCCCCAGCCTCCTAAATTGCACCACCCTCCGTTTACAGATTAGCACCTTTTACGGATTCTCATTCCTGTTTGCTTCTGCGTGATTTTGACGACACACCAACAGCAGCTTCACTTTCACCTTAGCTATTGTCTTGGCAGAGGATCAAAGGAGAAGCAAAAGTAAAAAGTAGCAGGGTGAATGATACAATATGCCACCTTAGATAACAAGTGCAGGCCTGTGTTTCCATGGTAACCGTGTTTGATGCCTGCTCTGTAAACCCAAAAGTTAACCTTACACGGGGAGAATTCCGACAACTTGCGGTTTGTTTCTTGGTGTTCGATGCCAGTCACTGAGATTGGTAGCGATTGTTGAAAACGCTGACCTCTGACCCCCATCCCCCTCCCTCCATCATCCTTACACATCAGCTTGCCCGCTGGAGATCCTCCCTTTCATCATGGCACTTTTTTTTCTGAACATTTCTATTATTGGGCTCTCTTGCATTCATTTGTCAGCGGAGGCTCTGTGATATGAGGTGGCAGGCTGCAGAGACAGAAACATTTCCGCTCCAAGTGCCCTGACTTGCTGTTTTTTGTCTATTTCCTTTTTTCTTTGCTTTGCTTTCATCCTATTCTCTTTTATTTTACCCATCTGGCTCCTAGATGCTGCACGCACACACACACACGCGCACACACACACACACACACACACACACACACACACACACAGCACAGACAAAACTGTACATGCACAGTTGGGTATGGAAGACAAACAGTATCACCAGCATATGACTTTTTTTAAACATTGAATTTTTATTCTGTGAAATTATGGATCTGACATTTTTTTAAACTGAACAAACCAGTAAAATTTTCATCCGTAAAAATTCAACTGCAGAATTTCAACAGCAACTGGATTGAGTTGACACCTCGCTGGTGTCACACGATCAGAGGAGCGTAATTTGATTGGCTAAAAGCCGCTCGACTCGATTGAGCGACGATTACTTTGGCTTGGGTCACCGGGAGGTCACCTCAGCTGTTGAGTTTCTGCTGTTGAATATTTACAGATGAATTTTTTAAGTTAAAAAATTTCAAATGCAGAATTTTATCTTTAAAATTCAATATCTAAAAAAGTAATAATATGGTGAGATTGTATTTCTTCCATAGCTGGGCTATTTACGTCTGCTCCACTCACCACTACAATACTACCCCTACACATTATCTCCCGCATTATCACTCATACTTAACCTCCACAACATGAGTGATGAATGTACACACGTATACAAAGGAATGTGTTCGTTCTGAACTGCTTGCCCTGGAGTCACAGATTACCCAAGCCTTGCTTACAAAGAGGAAACGGGCATTTCCTTATTTACTCACAGCTCCTAATGCATGCTTACAGCGTTCCCATGCAGATAGCATCAACGTTTCTGTGCAGCCATGCATGTGTGGAGGTGCATGAGTGAACACACACGTCCTGGGATCTGACAGAATGAGAGGGTTGAGATGAATAGTGTGCTGTCCTCTCTGGGCCTCAACGTGAGCACAACGCTCTCAGCAGGAAAATAGAGCGCTGAGGTGGAGAACTGGGTGTACCTGCCTCACTGTTGATTTAGAGGGAGGCCAGTTACTATGTTCATATTTTCAACGTTCATCATGACATTCCATCATAAAGGCTGCAAATGCACTGTGACAGAATGGAGTTTAGCCCCAAATAAGCATCTTTACCGACCTTCAATCAGACAGTTTGACCCAAGTGAGGAGTTTTGGTACCCAGCTGTGAAACCTCAAAGGGGTAGCTCTGATTTTTTGAAGTGAGGTTGTATGATGTGATTCTTAGTAGTTGATTATTTTTTCATCTGCAGAGAGTTCAGTTAGGAGATTCAGAGAGGAATTTTTATCAGGAAGTTATGCTAATTAGAGCTGGGGTATGTAGTGACTTCTCATCCATATTTGACTTTCTGACCCTGTTCTATGAAATAAACTAGGTCATCTTTTTTCATTTATAACTCCCCTCATTATTATGAGATGGCAAAGTCATAATTATAAGATACTATCTCATTATTATGAGATAGTATCTCATACTATCTCATGAGTTACTATGAGATAGTATCTAATTATTATGAGATAGTATCTCATTTGTATGAGATACTGTCTCATAATAATGAGATGGTGTCTCATACTATCTCATGAGATACTATGAGATAGTATCTCATTATTATGAAATACTATCTCATAATAATGAGATACTATCTCATACTATCTCATGAGATACTATGAGATAGTATCTCATTATTATGAAATACTATCTCATAATAATGAGATAGTGTCTCATAATTATGACTTAGCCATCTCAATAATTAGATAGTATCTCATGAGATACTATGAGATAGTATCTCATGATTATGACTTAGTATGTCATAATCATGAGATTCTATCTCATAGTATCTCGTAATTTTGACTTAGTATGTCATAATTATGAATGAGCTATATCATAATAATGAGATATCTCAGAATAATGAGATAGTATCTTATAATTATGACTTAATATCTCATAATTATGACTTAGCTATATCATAATAATGAGATACTTTCAATATTATGAGGAAAAAAATAATAATTTTTTTAATCAGAGTGGCAGGAATGGGCTTCCACACAAACAGAACCAGAGGAGTTAACAAATCCATATAAAGTAGGGAAAATAAATGATTTTGCTGTGGTTTTGAACTTTAGTCTTACGGTTGTAAGTTCTTGCAGGAGCCCCGCTAGTTTCTTCTTCCTCCCTCTAATGACTTCCTGGCTTGTTCAAGTAAACACTTTCTAATGACACATGCTGCATATTTTCCACAAAATATTCTCCCATCAGTAGAGAAACACAATATTCTCACCTCCATCTACCCTGTCAGGGTGATCCTCTTGTAGATTTCACATCACGTACAATCAGCACGCTTTGAGCCACTGGCTCACACTCACTCTTTGAAGTAGTCTGCTTTTTTGCTTCCCGGGTCCCTTTCTCCCATGTTGATTTTTACCTCCCTCAAAGCCAATTTCCCATCAGTCCCTGCTTAAAACTGGGGCATGGCTGCAGTTGTTTTGCTGCATTTTGTGTGGAATAGTGCTGAGTTATGTTCTAAATGCACACAACAGGATTTCTTTTAGGGGATGCAGTTTCAGGCCTTGCTGCATCATCTGTGGGAAGACAGAAATGAAGAATCATCTGAATAATTGCACTCATAGATGTTTACTGCTGATTTGCATTGCTGTGGGTCAAGATTGACTGAGTGTGGAAGATGATTTGTGTTTGAATTCTCTCTCATTAATGAGTCTAAGTACTGATCTGATCTGTTTACACAATCCTGTAAAACACCATGCTCACTTCATGTGAAGTTGAAGGGACACTTTGCAGTTTTGGCTTGTTTTTAGCACCCCCTAGTGTTCGTTAGTGAAAGCAAAAGTAAAACTTATTTCTCCTCACTGTGCGTTGGTCTTTTTAACACCTTAATTTAACAGCTGAAATGTCTCCTCAGCCTTCATTAGTGTCTACAGGAGCGGTTCATCACTAAATCAAACACATCAGCTGTGTTCATGATCTAAAACATGCAGGAAACATGCTGGAAGCAGACTGCAGCACCAGGCATGTCAGCTCCACTTTACTAAGTCCAACAGGGACCGGACCGCCACTCTGGAGTTGCAAGTGTGGTATTCTGGCCACAGAGGGTGGTGGGGGTCTGAGAGACATTTCATTAACCTGTAAAGGGTCATTTTAGCACAAACTGGCGCAAGAACATGATTTCAAAGTATGAAACGTTGCATAATGTGGCTTTAAATCATTTCGTCTTGTTTTTAAAATTTCTGTATTCAAAAATGGGAGGAAAGAAAACAAGCTTTAGTTTGAGCTCTTTTACTTGTTTTTTTTGCTAAGATTCATATCTCAATAAAATGCACCTGAGATTAATGAGCAAAGCCTCTCCTTTTTCTAAACCAAACTCGAGAAGACTCTAACCAGAATAATCAATAATAACAAACAACATTACCAAATATTCTGAAAACGTTTGAAATTATTTTTTTATAGGTTGAAAATTTAAAATGAGCGAGATTAGAGAGTTCGAAAGATGGCGGCTGGACAGAGGGACACACTGATGTCTAAATCCCAGCCGGCCTGTTAGCACCGCCCATCCGTCCTGGCGGACGCTCTGTTTATTGACTTGTGAGACTCCAGTACACGACTCGCATTGCATATGTGTCTAATAGATTTGCAAGGCATCATTTCCAGTTACGGCTGAAATAATTAAGTTGACATTTTGTCCCCAATGCAATTAGCAGTGAGTGCTGTCCAATCTGCGACCTGTTAGATGTTTGATTTCATGGACTGCGTCTACAAGCCCGCAACGCACAGTTCCTTCTGACAAGAGAGAACGAGGAAGACTCATCGGGGATGCGAGGTGTCGGAAGGACGCCACGCCGCCTGTGAGGCATTTTGGGATCACTTGGGTATTTTTGCAAGCTTTCTTTCTTGTGTACAAATTAGTGTCACAATCCTGTGCTGTTGCCATAAATTAGTTTTCTTGCACAAGAACAGACGTTTAAGGAATTCTGATTGTAGTGATTGGTTTTTAAGTCATCCCTGTGTCATATAGAAGGAGAAAGTCTCTGTTTCATTGTTGCTTTTATGTTTGTTTGAAGGTATCCACATCTGTTTGTGCGTCTGCCACGCATGCGTTACCTTGATGTACAGTAGACGAGGCAGCTCCTCAGATCACAGCGAGCTGCTCGGAGTTGGATGCTGTGAAATTCAGATTCACCATGTGCAGGAAGTGAGGCGGTCTCTGATGTATTTTTAGACGGGCTAAATAATGAATGCCTGGAAAGACTGCGAGGACCTAACTGCCAAACTCCACTCTCTCCTCTGAACTTACCTGTTCTTGTACGTGAGGAGGGCGTCTCCACCCTTCACCAGAGCAACATGCTGCATCATGTCACGGTTGTGACTGGGACTGGAAAAACATCGCAACAGTGTCTCATCTGAATTCACCTGCTATTATTCTTTATGCTGCCTAATTTAATTTTGTTTAAAGGTGTGGTTCACTGAAAAAACATTTTTTAATGATTATTTCTGATTCTAATGGGTCACTCTGAGTTTTTCATGCAGGCTGAACATGAAAATAGTCTTCTACACCTATCTCCTGCATTAGCTTCTGATAGAAAATAGACTCTAGGTGAAACTCTAGGATTAGAAAATCCTGACAGATCTACGTCACACTGTCACTTAACATTCATGGACTCACCCATCTTGACTCACGACGGGGAAGACTGTTGTTGGTTTAGCGTCCAGGAATCAGCAGCGGACATCTCGGCTAGTTTAAGCTAGCCGTTAGCATTAGCAACACACAGCAGAAGCTCCTCCAGGCTTGTGTTATTTGTGGAGATAAACCTTCCTTGTTGCAAGTCAGTGGTAGAGTCATGTTGCTGTAATCCAATCTGACTAGAGACTGTGGCTGTTGTTGGTTTAGCGTCCAGGAAACAGCAGAGAACGTCTCGGCTAGTTTAAGCTAACCGTTAGCATTAGCAACTCCACCACACAGCAGAACTCCTCCAGGCTTGTGTTATTTGTGGAGATAAACCTTCCTTGTTGCAAGTCAGTGGTAGAGTCATGTTGCTGTAATCCAATCTGACTAGAGACTGTGGCTGTTGTTGGTTTCGCATCCAGGAAACAGCAGAGAACGTCTCGGCTAGTTTAAGCTAACCGTTAGCATTAGCAACTCCACCACACAGCAGAACTCCTCCAGGCTTGTGTTATTTGTGGAGATAAAACATCAACGTTGCAGAGCAAACAGAGTCAGTGGTAGAGTCGTGTTGCTGTTAGCCAATCAGAGGAGAGATGTCCAAATATCATGACTATTAATCAGTAAGACTCCAAATCCTGCCGGTTTCTTCCTCCCTCTCCTCCGGCCAACTTCTACTTCCTGAAACAGGAGCATCAGAGCTTTTTTCCACAGAAAACGACTCACAAGGCACTCATTGATACTAGAGACTAGAGGTGGGCCTTTTACCGAAAATTTACCGACATTTAACGTCTATTCCTGATGTCATTTTGCCCATGTCAATATATAAGGTATTAAAAAAAATGAAAAGATGTGTGTAGGTTGCCAATGTTCCTTAAAAGATGCTGTACTACCAACTCGATGGGGCAGAGTCACGTGACTTTGTGTAGTGACATCACTCCAACACACGGGGGATGTAAGAAAATATCGATATGGCAATATATCGTGATATTTTTTCCTGCGATATTATATCGATATTCAAAAGCCATGTATCGAATTTTTGAAAGAATTTACATGCAAATGTTTGTGTATTTTCTTTCTCTACATTCATCTTTTAATCTTTCTTCCAGTGTTTCCTCTGTGGGGGGCCCTCTGTCTCGGGGGCGGTGGTCGACTGTTGCTGCCTGGGTGCCCTCTGGGTAGTGCTTGGGTGGAGGTGGGGTCTGTGCCCTCCCTCTCCGTTGCACCCTGTGTCGGTACCTTGGCTGCTGCAGTTGACCTACAGCTGCCGGGGAAGACGGCTCCCCTGATGGCGTTTCCTTGCCCTAACATATCTGGCTCATCTGAACTCAGCCAAATATCATTTTTACTGATGTTCTTAAGTGTGTGTGGATGGGAGTTAAGGGCGTGTGTGTGTGTGTGTGTGTGTGTGGGGGGGGTGTTAATGACTGTGCCAATGTTTTTAAACTTGTGTGGGAGGGGTGGGAATGACGGTTATATAGGGTCATTTTAATCTGTAAAGCACTTTGAGTTGCATTTTATGTTGGAAAAGTGCTTTATAAATAAAGTTTGATTCTCTTGGTGCAATTCAAACACCGACTGCTAGTAAATGAAAATCCTAAAAGCAGACCAGCTTTAAAGCAAAATATAAAGCTGTTCAGTACTAAATTTAAAATATTTTAATTGCTCAGCTAATGAGGCAGCTTGATTGATTTGTTAGTGAATAATCAAGTAAGCATTTGCCTCAGGATGCCTTATCATAAACGTGGTTGTTTCCTTCACTTTTAGGTAGTGGTAGGTGCCAGACTGATTCATTTAGCTGAGTAATTGCCATCTGGGACGATATATAAATTTTATAGAAAGCCAGTACGTACAAAATGGGAGAAGGAACATCTGCGCGGCATGCAGCCTCCTGAGTGTGGCTGCTGTGCAACAGTCTCATTGATTACATTTAGACAATTCCAATATAATGCTGATGAATGTTCATTTAAATTCATCTTATTTATATCTTATTGCATAGAAAACTACAAATCTGCTCTCGAACTAATAAGAGAAAGCATCAGCAGTTTAAAAAACGCTGTTTTCTAATAATCTTCTTGCTTTCGTTGCAATTTTGGACAAAGTGACTGAATTTCAAAGATGTTTGACACAATCGTGACTTTCGTAACCAATAATCACAAATAAATCTGAAATAAAAATGAGCTGTAAATGGGTTTGACTTAAAAAAGAAGCAGAAACCCGTTTAAAGCTCTAGAAGCCTTGAGCTGTTCTCTGCTGGCTTGTTCTTTTTTCCCTACAACCAGGATGAGCCTTGTTTGTCCGTATCATCTGAGCTGTTTTAAAACACAAAATCGTCAAGCAATTCCAATCAATCACGTTGCACCACCCGCTTGTGCACAGACAAACCCCAGAGTGATGGAGGATCAGATTATAAAGATGCCACAGACCTGCAGGCAAAGCGAGGGAAGATGCATGAAGAAAAATGATGCAGGACGAATGAAAAGAAGGATGGCTGTGTGTGTGTGTGTGTGTGTGTGTGTGTGTGTGTGTGTGTGTGCGTTTTCAGAACATAGAAAAACAGCTCTCTCAGAGTATAAATGTAACTGAGTGTCTCCACTCTGATTGTCTAAAATGCGACTCCTCTAAAGGTTGGGGGCCAAATTGAACAGATGATTACACAGGCAGTGGGGCACTCATTAAAATATACTGGGAATAACAACAGCACTTACACCATCTATATTCCCAGTGCTGTGTAACTACCACTATTATGGTTATTTTATGGAGGACTTGAACCTGCTGGCTTGTGAAAAATGTCTCATCTAGATAAAATCTTTTATTTTTTCACTAGGATCACCAGAGAATTCTTTTTCGTCTGGATTTTAAGGTTTTAAAAGGCCCTCGTTGGAGGTTTTCACTGATTTAGAGAAAAAAAGAAAAAGCCCAAGCTGAGATTTTGTTAAACCTTCGGTCCTGAGCTCATTAGTGGGTACTGGGGAGAGGGATCAGAGGTGTTTCTGCTGACTCTGTGGGAGCTCTGGAGAGGTGTGTGTCGGCTGGTTTTACTCATGCTGTGGGGACGTGCATCTGTTGACACAGTTGTACTGTGAGGAGTACCTTATGAGGATTGAGTGTTTCTATAATGGACAAACCCTCTGCACCGTCACCCGTAGGTTTCTGAAGAGCTGAGTTGAAGCCCAGGCGGTTCCCACGACCGCTATCTTGGCCTCGTCACGTGTCTCGGCACTCCCAGAAAATACAAACATGGAGCTGAGAGCAGGGCTGTGAGAGTAGGAGGGATGATTAACACCCATCAACCTCTGAGCCGATGTAGCTATGAGCTAACTGAGTTAACCGAAGCTAACGGACGTTTGTGGGCACCTTTAGCCAGAAAACTGAGGTTGAGCGACTGCTACCCTCTGCTTTCTAGGTTGTAGCACTTTTAATGTGAGGATGAGGCCTTCCCTTAAGCAAGCAGGGGACTAGCCACTAATGCTAGCACTGACGGCTCATTTGCTACCTGTCAATCAAAAAGACACGCCCCTAAAAATTCATAATTTCAAGCTTTAATTACATCTAAACGGATGAAATACAAAAAAATTCACCAGCGGCGGAGTTGTCATGATGGTAAACTTGACCTATTAAACCTAAAATATTTTTTTGAACCAGGCTGTAAACATGTTTATTTCTGCTGTGACGTTGGTGTTTTTAACATGGGAGTCAATGGGAGCTTGCTCCTTTTTGGAGCCAGCCCCTAGTGGATGAGGGGGGAACTGCAGGTTTCATCATTTCCACGTTGGCTTCACTTCTGGCAGCCGGAGTTTGTCCCTTGGGATGAAAAGAAATCCCTCATTATGTAAATAATATTAAACTGATCAAAACCAAAAGCTACGATTGAGACGGAGAAGCAGAAATCATCATTTTAGAAGCTATTAAAGAATAATGCTCACGATTTTTATGAGATTCGAAGTTCAGTTTCACAACAAATAAAAGTTATAATTTGTTTTTGTGAAATGTACTCTTATGTCTGTCTTTTTAGTGTTCATTAGTTTGCTCATCATAATTGCTACAGATTGTATCACTCCATCTTAGCTTGACAAATGAAGTGGTGTTTAATTTCTGCATGAGCTAGCGCCTTTTCTGGCTGGTTTTGTTCCTTTTCAGTAAACTTCAAACAGTGGAGCTGCAGGGGGAGCTTTTAGAGGAGATTGCATAGTTCTTCTGGTTTTTAGCATTCAGAGCATCACATCAGGTCACTTCTATTTTATAATCTGGCAAAAGACCTTTTCTATTTCATTTTCCTCATTCAAACACAATATGAGGAGATTGCTTTTTGGTAACAGACATTACAAAAACATCGAAAAATAACTCACTCCAGATGAAATGCAGTGGATTTACTTATTTATTTGCTAATTATTTTATTTTTTACTTTCCACTAATAACTTTGGGTTAAAGTCTTATTTTCACAAAATGAAAGGAAGTTGTGGTTTTGCTGACTTTATTAGGAGCCAGCAGGCGTCTCCATGCAGGAAGTGAGTGAAATGATAGAGGAGTGGGTGTGCTTCACTGTCACTCACGTCTTCTTTGCTCTGACATTTTTTATCCTAAGATTTATTTCCTGCTTTCAGCTAAAAGTATCATTTTGATGTAGTTGCCATGTGACCATCTAGGGACAGGCACAGAAAATACAGGGAACTGAAATTCTTCAGAGTTTTATCTTTAGGAAACTGTAAAAACATTTTGTAGGATTGTGAGATTTTAAAATGAATGTATTGTTTATATTTATATTAGGCTCACAGGTTCTTTAAAGGGGACGTATTGTGACTTTTATCTTAAGTTATAATTGTCCTCCATCCATCCATCCATCCATCCATCCATCCATCCATCCATCCATCCATCCATCCATCCATCCATCCATCCATCCATCCATCCATCCATCCATCCATTTTTATCCGCTTATCCGGAGTTGGGTCACGGGGGCAGCAGCCTAAGCAGAGAGGCCCAGACTTTCCTCTCCCCAGCCACTTGGGCCAGCTCCTCCGGGGGAATCCCAAGGTGTTCCCAGGCCGGCCGAGAGACATAGTCTCTCCAGCGTGTCCTGGGTCTTCCCTTGGGTCTCCTCCCAGTTGGACGTGCTCGGAAAACCTCACCAGGGAGGCGTCCAGGAGGCATCCTGACCAGATGCCTGAGCCACCTCAACTGGCTCCTCTCGATGTGGAGGAGCAGCGGGTCTACTCCGAGCCCCTCCCGGATGACCGAGCTTCTCACCCTATCTCTAAGGGAGAGCCCAGACACCCTGCGGAGAAAACTCATTTCGACCGCTTGTATCCGCGATCTCGTTCTTTCGGTCACTACCCAAAGCTCGTGACCATAGGTGAGGGTAGGAACGTAGATCAAATAATTGTTCTTTGGTCAATATATAACATGTTCATGAAGTTCTTTACACTAAATCCCTCTCACATAAAGCAATTTCAGCAGTTTTATTCTTGATGGTTTCAGTACCTTCCAGAATGAGCCGTTTCAGGGCTCTGTCACTTTAGAAAACAAGCTGAAACTGGCCACGCCCACCCATCCTCCGCTTAGGCTGCTATAAGCTGAGAAGCTCCGATATCCCAGAGAAGCTCAGAGCAGAGCCGCTGCTCCTCCAGTAAGTGCTTGATTGCAGGTGGGAGGTGGTTCTATTCTACTTTTCCATTTGTGACATCACAAATGGGGACTTTTTGAAACGGCTTGTTTTAAGCACATCATTCATAAAATCAAACACTGACGTAAAATGGATGGATGGACTTTTTCATGTCTGGAGTGTTTACAGAGGTAGTAGAGATTCACATGGCAGCACAAAACGATACAAACTGTGAGTTTTGCATAACATGTCCCCTTTAAATCCTTGAAAATGCCTGAATTTTAATAGTTTTTTTCTTGTTCAATACACAGTGTAGCAATGTTTTGTTTTTTTTACCTTGAATTGCTGACAGTTTCGGCATCACACAGTTGCCATCTTCAGAGCCTCGCCAGTGTTGACGGCGTCACTTCCGCTGTCAGCAATTCAAGGTAAAAAACTTTGCTATGCTGTGTATTAAACAAGAAAAAACCAACGGAGATTGAAATGAAACAGAAAAAACATAATGAGGATGCTTGAATTTTGATGGGAGGTTTTTAAAGCTTTCAAAAAGCGTACGGTCATGACTGAAAAGTTTAGATCCTGGGTACAAGCAGGCGAACTGCGATTCCAGGCTCAGCTCCAGATATAAGTTCAGGTGCTCCGTCCTCCAAGAGGAGCTCGGAGTAGAATAACTCTCCCTCACATCAAAAAGAGTCAGCTGAGGTGGCTCAGGCTTTTAATTAAGATGCTTCTTGTTTGCCTCCTGCTGGAATATGACCCCCAGACGGACCCAGAACTCGCTGAAGGGATTATGTGTCCTCTCTGGCCTGCTTCCCTCCTGGCCCGGTTATCCCTGCAACCCCACCTTACATAAGTGGAAGAAAATAAATGGACAAATGAAAAAGTGCTTGAAACAGAAATTGCTTCATATTTTTCCTTTAGTTTTTTTTTTAGATGTTTGACATTTTAGACGCTTGACTGCCTTCGTAGCCAGTCAAGACCTAAAGTGTACACAAGGTGAGCACAGCCGTGGTCACTCATCCCATAAAGAGTTAAAACCTTCAGTTGTGCTGCGTCAAAACGAATCAATAACAGTTCTGCACGCTGAACAAAAAATAACAGTACCTGGTGGCTTTTCACACATTACGTAACACCTCACCTAACAGGAAATGAAATCTGAAACCCAAATATGACATAGAGGAGCTCACGTTGGAGGTGAACGCTGGTGAGAAAAGGTTTTCCCCCTGAAGCAACAGAAGCACTAATTATCTTAACTTTTCTGCAAACACAAGCTTCCTGTTTTCCTTTCAAATCGATTGTCCTCTTTGATCGTTATTGTCTGGAGTCGTGTCACTGAGGTTCGCCCCTCTCGTTATTTCCATATCAGCACTTTTTTGCGGCCAGTAAGGCCCGAGGTTGTTATGAAGGTTTCTGTCTGGCTTTAGAGGCTCATTAGTCAAAGCTGAGCATGCCACTTCGCTGATTGACCTTCTTCTTCTTGGTTCCGTCGGCGTGAAGGGGGGTCGAGACGAACGTCACCTTGCATTTCACTTTAACATCAGAAAGCACAAAGATGCAAAAAAAATTTTTTTTCTCCGAGCTCAGTTTGCAGCGTTAATTCGAGGAGCTCCTTTTTTTGTTTTGTTGCACAATGCCCCTCTTTTTTATTTTTAGTCTTAAGATAAAACGACAAATTACACTCTGCAGAGAAACGGTGCTGCAGTGATTGCTATGACGGCAGCTTCGGGATGAAAAAAATAAAAAAATAAGGCATCATAAATTATTACCTCGTAGGGTTCCTCCTTAAGAGCTCATGAGGATATTTGTGGTGCTAATCTGCTTATTCTGTGATCACCTCCTAAAGTCTCCGGCTACTAACTTAATTCTATAAGACGAGATTTTCTGGTCTCAGTCACGGTGACCAGCTTTTGCATTTAAAATCCCTTTTTCCTCAGAATGCAGGAGGGAAAACACACTTTATCTGTGATGCTGGCGTTCGTCTAGAAGCGTTCTCCTGAATTAAATAAAAAGATTACATTAATTTCAAGTCCTTCTTTCAAAGAAATAAGAAATAAACTTCTCATGATCTCCTGGAGCATTTAATCCGAGTGAGTATACAGGTTTTTAGTGTAGATCTCCCTTAAAAGCTGTCCTTAAATATAGCAGAAAACGCTGTGTTCTTGTCCCTAGTGCAGTTGCCATAGATACCTAATGTGCCCTACAGGATGGAGACAACACAGACAGACCAGTTCCATAAGCTCTGAGTCGAAGCCCAGCGAAGCGAACGGCGCCTGGCGAATGTAAAGGAGCCGTGAAATACGTTTAGTATTAAAACAACAAAAAGCAAAAGCGTGTTTGGAGAGATTCATGAGAGGATTTCTTAGTGTAGGTGCTCGGATGCCACTTTCCAGGATAGATGAGGTATTTGATTAACACCTAAGTTGGCAGAAGCTGCAAAGCTGATAAAAATGTGACTGAGAAAGAAAAGAATGTTCTGTTTTATGTGAGTTTGTGAAAACGAGTTTGTTTTACGCCTACGTCTAAGTTCAAGAGGAAGAGGTGGCACGTGAGGACTCGACTTAACAAAACTGAATCAGTCAGGTGAAAATTCTATTTAAAGGGCAGGTTCACTGAGAATCCATTTTATTTATTATTTTTGTAAATGATCGGTCACTCTGAGATTTTCATGCAGGCTGAACGTGAAAATAGTCTCCACCGATCTCCTGCATTAGCTTCTGATAGAAAATAGATGGAAAAACGCTCTGTTCTGAAATTCATAGACATAAATACGTAGATGCCCCATTGGGCACTGGAGAGCATAACAGCATCGCCGCCATATTGGGTGGGTTCCTCACTCTCCAAACCCAACTAGAGCCAACACAGAGTGAGCAACTATGCACATTTTTTTCTACAGCCTACGGTTGCAACAATTGGTGTACTATTGAAAACAGATCACGTGGGATTACTATTGACTTTTCTAGCCTACCTGTTTTGATTTTATATTTTAATTTATTTTATTGTATTTATATTTTAATTATCATGCCATACCAAATGTCTGACTTTGTGAAAAAGCATAATAAAATGTGTTTTTAGTTGGGTAAGCACCTTCCTCAGTAGAAATAAATGCACTGGGGACGAATGGAGACCCATCCAAGATGGTGACCTGCTGCTTCACCAGCTCCAATAAAGCCAGTCTATGGGGCATCTATGTAGATGATGTCTGTGCGTCAAACTGTCACTTAACATTCATGGACTCACCCATCTTGACTCATGACGGGGAAGGCTGTTGTTGGTTTAGCGTCCAGGAAACAGCAGAGAACGTCTCAGCTAGTAGAAGCTAACCGTTAGCATTAGCAACTCCACCACACAGCAGAACTCCTCCAGGCTTGTGTTATTTGTGGAGATAAAACATCAACGTTGCAGAGCAAACAGAGTCAGTGGTAGAGTCGTGTTGCTGTTAGCCAATCAGAGGAGAGATGTCTGAATATCAGGAAGTAAGATTCCAAATCCTGTCATCTGAAGCTACTTTCTTCTCCGGTGTCGGTACCAGATCTGCTCGGGTGCCAGATCGGCTCGGGGTCCTGCGCCTGCCGGTGACGTCACACTAGATGATTGGCTGAAAGTAAGACTTACAGAAGTTACGATACCACGTTCATAAAAGTTACCGTAGTACGTTGACAATAAAGATTTTGATTGGTTTGAACAAAATTGCGGTTGTAGTCCTGTAGTCCAAAAACAAACACTTTTTGGGGAAAATATGTTTGTTTTGCCAAAGGAAACGTAAAATAAAAGCAAAAATACCAATTGATAAACAGAGATCCTCAGCAGCTCTTGATTTTGATGAAAAGGGGCAAAATAAAAATAAAATAACTATTGAACAAATAGCAAGCAACATTTTGAATGAATGAATGGATTTAAGAACTAACAAAATATACAGAATTCCACATAAAAACAGAAATGGCTGCTAATTCTGTAAATACATTTACAGTTTTTCCACATATAAAAACTGTTGTGCTTTTTGGAATTCTGCTGTTGGTTTTATGTAGTTTCACATTCTTTACAAAACTACGACAATATGGTGTTATTAACAAATTACAGCTATAAAGCACAAATTTAGGCGGTAAGAAACAAGAATTTATTAACAAAACTGCTAAACTCTTTCCAGAACTTATGTGTGAAATCCGAGTGGATTTGCCGTAGTTTGACGTCATCATCGGCAGGCGAAGGAGCCCGAGCCGATCTGGCACCCGAGCAGATCTGGTACCGACACCTGCTGATTTCCGCATCCTGAAACAGGCGCAGCAGAGTTTTTTCCCCCCAGAGAATGACTTAAAGACCACTGCAAATGTATCAAACGTATGAGTGAAGTTGACCTTTAAGATTATTTACACAAATGTGTAATTTAATCAGTAGTATTGTTTGATGTTAAGTATTAGCTCATAAAATAAAAAAGATGAAATTAAAACAAATGATGAAGACAGAATGAATGAAAGGAACCATCATTTAGATGCTAGAGTGTCTAGTAGACTCAGATTTCATCCTAATTCTGACAGGTTTCTGCAGCGATGCGTCACACAGCAGAGATGGCTCTTTGTCGGGCTATCGGGCTCTCCCAGACAGACTCGCCGTGCATGTGGCTCAGAATAGAGCGGCCCGGTTGGCTCTTAGACTGAGGCAGTGAGTGATGTCCGTGGTCAAAGAAGTGTTGGCAGAGATACGCCTGGTTAAGCTGAAACCACACACAGCCCTGCTGAGAGCCCGTATCGGCCATGCAGCAAAGCCGGGGCTGGGAGCCGCGGGAGGCCAGTGAAGATAGGCAGACGTGGAGTTTGTCGGACTGGTTGAAGGACGTATCACTTACTGTTCCCCGGATGCAGCCTGAAAGTTTCACAGCCAGCCGTGTATAATCCCATAAATAAAAGCATTAAAAAAGAATCCGTGTTTATCAAAGAATACACATCGACTCTGCAGCTGGTGTGAGGTGATTTTTTATGTCTTTACTTTTATTCAGTATCTGTGCAGCGTCTGGCTCTGGAGGCGCAGGTATGAGTTTTGAGGCTCTGCTGGAGATTCAACATGCTCGCCGCACCGGAGCGCCGGACCACGGGAGTTCTGACAACAACAAAGTCTGATCGATCAATTAGGAGAATAAATATCCCTCAACACATTCAGCCCTGACTTGTTCACTTTGATTGATTCTCTGCATGACACCAATACTTAGAACAGATTATTGACTCCTCAAATGTCCTGAAAAGCAGCTCTTTATTCAAAGTAACTAGTATTAGAAGTGAGGATATTGATCACAGGTCTGTGATTCAGTTTGACAGAGTTGGTAAAGTGGAACTAAATTATGATAAAGTGACTTTGGCGTGAAGTAACCGGCAACGATATTTAGCTGCAGTCGTTTACTCTCTGGGCTTTATTGTTCACGCGTCCTTTCTCTTTTTATGTTACTCAGAATCTCATGCATTTAATATCTTAAGACAGTTTATGGAATAACTCAAATAAAGCTGTGAAACGGTCTCAACTAATGGTGGAAGATGTATTTGATTTTTTTTAGTTAAGTAAAAGTACAGATAGAGGGGTAAAAAACTACTTAAGTAAAAGTGAACATTTCAACTTAGTATTAAAATTTTTTTTTTATACATCAGCATCGGCCGATACGTCTTTAGTAAAGCCGATTTAAAGTCAGGCACATCCTTGCGCAGCCCGATGCTGTTGCAGAATTGAACTTAAAAGTATTTTTACATTCACTGATAACATCTGCATAATAAAAACTCTAAATTAACTTTATTTAGGTGTCTGACTTTAACACTGAGCAGTGCACAAAGTTAAGATTTATAGCAGCATTCCGGAGTTTTCCCCTTTCAGGAATTATGTATGATTTTTCAGAAATCCGTAAAAGTGATTGTCTTATCATGTAGTGTGATATAATGTAAGCGATACGTCTTTTTTATTTTTGCTAAGCCCGCCCCCTGCCCCGTAAAATCCATGCAATAGGAAACTGACCAGAACTAACCAATAGTGTTAGACTACCGTTTACGTGCTTCAAATTTAAGGAAGCACCTCGGCTGATGCAGCATTGATGAACTTTTCACGGACAAGTAAGTCTTTAAAATATAAATATATGAAAACACAACATGACATGAGAATAATAATTGTAAAACAACGTGTTTTAGCTCTGTTTGTCGGCTACAGAAGTACATTCATAAACTAGAAACGTCGACCCGACTATTGGTGCGATACACTTGTCAGCCACTAGATGGTGCCATCAGATAAAATAAATACTCCAGAGAGCTACTTTAACAGTTAGTTAAATTCAGAGTTCAAAAACTGATTCAGCTTCAGAAATTTTGTTATTAGTGACATTTTATCTTGAAAATAAGGTGGAAAATGTCTCTATCAGCCATAAAAATCGGCCCATAAAAATTGGCAGTACATATCGGCTAATCGTGTCTCCTACATATCGGCATCGCAAATAGAAAAACCAATATCGATCGACCTCTAATTCTAATGTACCTAAAAGTGTATTTGTACTTTGTTACTCTACTTAAGTACACTTTGTGTGTGTCTATAATGAAGTACTTGCACTTTGTTACATTCCATCACTGCAGAAAACCAGAAGGACGAGTTTAAAGACTTTTTTTACAGAACTGATTGGTGTCACGTGTTTGGTTTTAAAGGCCAAATCCACTCGTTTATTTAAATACACATGCTGTGGTCTCTAGTATAAATAAATGCCTTGTGAGTCGATCTCTGTGGGGAAAAAAAAGCTCTGGCGCTCCTGTTTCAGGAACTAGAAGTGAGCCAGAGCAGAGCTGAGCTGAACATGGCGGGTTTTGGAGTTTTATTTCCTGATATTCAGAAATCTCACCTCTGATTAGATAACAGCAACACAACTCCTCCTCTGCAACGTTGATGTTTTATCTCCACAAATAACACAAGCCTGGAGGAGTTCTGCTGTGTGGTGGAGTTGCTAATGCTAATGGTTAGCTTCTGCTAGCCGAGACGTTCTCTGCTGTTTCCTGGACGCTAAACCAACAACAGCCTTCCTCGTCGTAAGCCAAGATGGGTGAGTCCATGAATGTTAATTTGACAATGATGTGCAATTATCACTGCCTTTTCTAATCCAAGCGTTTCCCCGTCTATTTTCTATCGCGGCTAAAACAGGAAACAGGGGTAGAAGACTATTTTTACGTTTAGCCTGCACATAAAAAAAATATCAAGTAAAAATAGGTTTCTCAGTGAATTTTTTTCTCACTGATGCTCTTGGGCTGCATTGTTGTGCGGTTGGTGTCACTGTTGCCTTGCAGCTCCTCCAACAGTCCAAAATCATGCATGTTTAGTTAACAGATGACCCATCGTTCCCAGGTGTGAGTGAGTGTGTGCATGGCTGTATGTCTCATTTGCTTCTCTATCCCTGTGATGGATTGGAGACCTGTCCAGCGTGTCCCTCGCCTCTCGCCTGCTGCAGAAACACACCAGCTACCAGCGACCCTACTCAGAAATAAGCAGCACCAGAAAACGAGTGAAAGTGAGCGTTGCACGTCTTAGTTTGCAAGTCATGCACAGGTTTTTATTGTCCCTCCATTTAGTCAGGTCGAGGGTTTTCATGCACGCCTCCAGACCCTTCTGCTCATCAGTAAAGCCTCTTTTATGTCGCCGTGCTCATCGGTATTCTCTAAAGCAGTCGCCATCATCCTGCTGTTGCATAATTTGGGCTAACTGGTCACGTCATGAAAATGTCTCTCATTTTTTTAAAACCATGTTTGTTATTACCTCAGAGTCTTGCACGCTACCATCTGAGAAATGGTAATTGTCTGTCTTTGGGGAAGATCTAGCAGACTAATTGGTCCCATCCACTCTTGAGTAGATGTTCCAGGAGTTGGTTTAATCTCATTAGGCAAACAGCAATCGTTGGGGGTGGGTGGGGGGGGGGGGCAGTCTTCCTGTCCATGTTCAACTCGCCACAGCGAGGAATTTTCCAATAGGGACTGCTGGGTATATAATCTCAGCCTGACAGGCCGTGTGTGTGTGTGTGTGAGAGAGAGAGAGAGAGAGAGAGAGAGAGAGAGAGAGAGAGAGAGAGGGGAGTTTGGCTCTCACCTCTAAGTAACTCCATTTTTTATATAAAACAGCAGTTGTCAGAACACTAGTAACACACAAAGGTTGTCAAAATGTGAGCCTAAAAGCTCGGCAAAAATATACGCTTACTTAGAGAAACGACCCACCAGAAGGTCAATCAGGATTTTGTTGCATATTTGACATTTTTGAGAATCTCTGTAACTCTAATAAAGTAAAACGATAAAATTATGTATATTGTGTTTGCTGAAATCCTTTGTTCCCCTATATGAGGCAGACGATCTATAAAAATGAGCTTTCTCTGGCGCCTCTTTGTGCTTCTAATGCGATTTTCAAAACCCGTAAGTGAAAACAATCAGTCAGAGCAGGAGAGAGTCTCTAATTGGTGTCGCTAGCTGGCTTCCCTGTGCTGATTTTATTTATTTTCCTATCTTTCTTTTAAAAGAAAAAGAAAAGGCAATGATAAATACTGAAACAGATAAAAGGCATCTCAAACATGATGATCTCAAAGACAAAATAATGTGCATGTTTGTATGCGTATATACAGTATGTGTGTATTTATATATATATTAGGGCTGTAACAATATTGGCAATATCGCAATATCGTCGTGGTCTTGTCACGATATCGTACAGTATACGTCTTGAGGTAAAAATGACACTTTTCAGTCTGCTCCATCGGAGCATAGCAAAGTAAACTACATAGACCATGATCCTTTGCTTCCGCGTCATCGGCCAGTTCGCCAATGGGAGTGCGTGCAGCCCACACAGCAAAGATAAACAAACATGGAGTATGGAGGCTACAGCGGTGAACGCAGCACGGAGGATTCCAGTCAAAGTATTTTATGTTGTGAGTCTTATTATCGTGAGCCTCCCCACCATATCACAATAAATATCATATTGTGAGACTTTGGATATTGTTACACCCCTAATATATATATATATATATATATATATATATATATATATATATCACCCCTAATATACAGTACAATATTATATTAATACTGTATATTTGGGGTGAGACTCGATTAAAAACTTTATTTTAATTAATTAGAGGCTTTGTAATTAATTAATCTTGATTAATCGCATTTTAATCGTTCAAGAAAATTTGCCCCAAAGCAATTTTTTAAATTAAAAATACTTTTAGCGGGCACAGAATCAAACAATAGACATGGACATTAATATTGTGAAAAAAATGTTTTAAACTGCATTTCAATTCAAAACGGAAGAAAGAAAAAGTAAAAAAAGGACAGAAGTACGATACTATTTTCAGTACAGTTTAATAATGGTGTTGTCTTTAAACATCACCTGCCGAACAGGCAGACGTGAGAGTTTATCACACGGGAACATTTTTGAACTAATCTTCTGCTTTATCATGATAAAAAATTGGCTATATTTTGAAGATTTGACACGGCGGCCATATTTTTATTTCATCTTTCATCTCACCAGGAAGGATATGAGCCTGTTTCTCTAGTTTTTCCTGCTAAATAGACACATCTCAGGATTTTCATTCAAATTGAGGTTTCACTTTTCCTTTAAGGAATAATTTGAAATTCTGCTGCTCAGGTTTGACATCTGATGGTTCCCTAAGGCCTTAAAAAACCATACCATTAAGTCACACTGTATGGTGGCATCATGCAGTGTAATGACTCCAACTGACAGCACTTAGTGTGCGTTCATGTTGAAATCACTGTAGACATGCATTATGTCTATACAAATTACAAGAAGGCTGTTCTTCCTTGGATTTTCTGTACTTTTTAAGTTCAAGAGAAAAAGCAGGACAGACTAGAGTGGCAAAGGCATCGGCACAGAGACGCTACTGAGCAGAAACAGAATCCAGACAGCACTTCACCCAGCAGCGTAGAATTACAGGGACTATGTTTTAGCGAAGTCAGGGGCAGCTTTGCACAAATCCCTTTTATCCTCCATTACACCCACGTGCCTCATTTCTCCTTAAACGTGCGTTCCTGTTGGTTCGACAACCATAAACACACTTTCGTTGTTTCTAATGAATGTGCTTCAGAAAGATCATACTCCATTTTCAGAATCTCTTCTCATCGCCAACCAGCAACGTGGAGATAAAGTGTGATTTCCTTCTCTTATTTCTAATGAAGCTCCTCTTAATCCGGTTCTGCCGAGTTATTGCTGTATCACGGAAACCCAACCATCATCATCATCGCTAATCAGTCTTTCAGCCAGCAGGTCTGACTATCATTTGGAGCCATTAGGATTCTTGTCAACTGCGCTTTGAGTGTGCAGCCTTTGGCTTTCAATCTAATCAGGCCTGATAGGAGCCTGCCGACACTTCATAAGATGGCTCCTCTTCACCTCCAGCTCATCATATGAGGGCATTTAATGTCTGTTTGTCATCATCTACCTGCTCAATTAGGCCTGAGGCCTGTGTGTTTTTTTCCTCATCTCGTTTTTAATTGATTGAGCTCTTATATGAGGAGGTGTTAATAACCTGCAGTCTGTGTTTCTCCAATGCTGAAGAGCTCCAGATTTTTGGCTTCATTATAGTACGCGAAGGACTCTGCCAGTGAGTCATCTACCTAATTAGACTTCTAGCTGCCTGCCTGACAGGAAGGATGGACAGAAGCTCTGCTATATTATAGCCGAGATGAAAAGGCAACCTGCTTCGGATTACAAACAAGATTTTTCTGCAGAGTTTTAATTTTTTTCTACCCTCGAGTGTCAGCTCGTCAAAGCAGAAGGACCTTAAAGTTGGTGTATATGGTTTACAAATTTTAAAGCATCTTAAAAATGCTTAAATATGACCGTCTGACCCTGTTCTATGATATAAAGTAGGTAATCCTTCATAATTTAAGTCCCTTAAGTCCCTCCCCTGGCCTCTACAGCAGTGTTGACCAGTAGATGTCGTTGTGCGTTGTCAATTAACTAGAATGAGCGCCAGTTCCCAGCATGCACTGTGGGGTGACGCAAAGTTAGCTTAGCACACCAACCTAGCTTTATGCAGTCTAATGCAGTGAGGACGGTCCAGACCTTTACATAGGGGAAACTAAACAACAACTACACAAGCGCATGGCTCAACACAGGAGAGCCACCTCTTCAGGTCAAGACTCTGCAGTCCACCTACACCTCAAGGACAAGGGACACACTTTTGAAGATGAGGCATTGACAGAGAAGGCAGATGGTTTGAGAGAGGAGTAAGGGAAGCTTTCTATGACAAACGGGAAAAACCTACATTAGAGGTGGAGGTCTTAGGTTTCACCAACACCTATAATGCAACTCTGAACCTAATCCCCAAACAGTTTCAGTTTAAATCACACCTTGCATCTAATCAATGCAACGATTCCCTCACAATAGAGGCTAACGACCCCAACGACTCATCAGGAGGTAGGGAGGAGGGGTATTCATAGGTAGTTTCGGCTCATTGAGCAACAATAGACAGCAACGGTGTATGAGCTTGACTCTCCCATATTCTAGTCAGAATTTACAAAGCTCCTCGGATGAGAAGCGAAACATCTTCAAGAAATTAAACAAGTCCAGTTGCCTTCATTTGAAGCCCTTTGGATTACCATGACCTGGATGACTGAGAACCATCACCAGCACACCAACCTAGCTTGAATGCTAACTCGGCCTGAATTGAATTAATGTCAATCTGTAAACTTCAAGCTAATTGTATAAGATGAGGAAGGGGAACGAAAAGGTATTTATGTTTTGTGTATTGAAGCTAAGTGATTAGCATTCAACCTTACGCTACATTGTTTTCGTGTTAGCAGGGGTGTCCTAGCATCACAAGAGCCAGTTTCCCTGCTTGATCTCTGCAGATTTGACTAAAACGAGTGATTAGCAGCTCCTGCAGAACCTGATGAAGGCTGAGGAGATAATTCAGCAGTTTGACCAAAACATTAGTTTCCAGGGCTGCCAGCTCTCACGCATTGAGCGTGGACATTGGAGGGACTCAACTCATGCATATCCATTAGCGCTGACGTTTTTTGTGTGCGCGTTATGAAGCGTGGCTTTTTGCTCCTTCCAGAAGGGGAGGAGGAGCAGTGAACTGTTCAAAAGTAATAATCTCCTCCTCTTCTTCTTGATGACATCATGCTATGGACCCCAGCTGAAATGCATTTTATTAATTCTAAAGCAAACAACAGATTCATGGAAATGTTCCCCTCTTTGACTCTCATCCTGATGCACCACTGATACAGATAACTGCAGCTCGAAAAGCATCTTTTATATATTTTTTGTCTGCTTGTTTGTCTGACTCCACATCAGCAATTCAGGTTGTTTATTGACTTTGGCAAAATAGGAGACAGGATTGCCGTGAATGGATTCAGTTTAGTAAAAAAAAAAAAGACGGGGAGTCATTTTTGGCAGCCGTTCTGGAAGAGAGCAGAGTGCAAGACTGTGTGTCGCTAATGGTGACTGGCAAAGACCGCTCAGGGAGCTAAAATACACTGTTTCTGCAAGACTTCAGCGCTCATACAGCACACGGACAGGAAGTTCTCTGCTTTGTGACATTTTACTTCCTAATGTGGTTGTTTTCTCTGGTAGAAAACAACCACATAAGTGGTTTGCTCATGTTTCATTACAGTTAAATATGCACCTACACCAAACGTATTCAAGTTATTTCCCCACCTTTTCCTATAACGGATGCTCACATGAACACCTCTCACGCAGATTATTTAATATTCCACCTTTACGTCGTGTCTCAGATTAAGCCCGCGTTTGATTATCGTCGAACGTCTAAATCAAACGCGCCGCGTTTACCGTAAGAGGTTACAGTCACACGCGGGGATGTGTCTCCTCCATCCGTTCCACAACTGAAGAAGTGTCTTGTTACCATGGTAACCACAGCCTTATCACACTTACATAAGCATTTTAATTTAAGCTGACTGCTTTTATTAAATAAAGGAAAAAAATCCATTTTAAAGTGCAATTATATGCGAGAGGAAATTATGAATAACTTATGAGAATTTGGCCTGAAATTATAATTTGCGAACAGTAATGAAATACCGGAGAGCGTTGGGTGAATTGTGATGAATTAAATACGTGCAACATCGAAGTTCAGTTAATCAGGCGATGTGGGAAAAATCTGAATTTCATTGATGAAGTAATGGAAGAATTCAGAGTCTGTAAAGGAAATAAAATGTTTAAAATCACGAAAAGTAAATTTTAATATTTAATATGTTTCTGACATCATTCCTCTTTTATTCAATAAAACAAACTCTAATATATAAAAAATGATGAATTTAGTTAAATTCTACAATAATTTATTTGTTGTAAACACGAGGCTTCATTAGTTAACGTTTACCTGCTATAAAGAAGAATAATGACTTTTTAAGCTAACTTCATTTTTCATGGAAATCACCTTGAGGAACCACTGCTGGAGATGATTTGAATCATATAATTAACACAATGGAGTAAATACTGCATTCATCAGGGAGATGTTTCATGTGCACCACAGCTTTATCTGTTATGGGCTCATCTCTCATTATTAAAAGTTTATTCAAAGATGTTTGATTAATTTAGGTGGTGTGTGTTATAAAATAGGATTAGTAATGCATAACAACATCTACACATTTAAATAATTTAAATATGTTTACTGAAACATAATGTGTGCGGGTACGTCTAATAATCATTGACAGAAATAAATAACCACCCTTACAGATGACTAGAACACACATCACATGTTTACATATCTGTAGTCCTTAGATGAAGGCGAAAAGCTATTTTAGAGAGATATGGTTATATTTCTTTCCAATGCTGCTTTCTGATTGTCCTGATTGTTATGATAAATATCGCCATGCAGCACACAGGATGGGTGGAAGAATTAATGAGTGGATGGATGGATAGGTTAATGGATGGGTGGGTGGGTGGATTAATGGATGGATGGATGGATGGATGGATGGGTGGATGGATGGATGGATGGATGGATGGATGGATGGATGGATGGATGGATGGATGGATGGATGGATGGTTGGATGGATGGATGGATGGATGGATGGATGGATGGATGGATGGATGGATGGAAGGACGGGTGGGTGGATGGATTGATGGATGGATGGATTGATGGATGGTTGGATGGACAATGGATGGACGGGTGGGTCAATGGATGGATGGATGGATGGATGGATGGATGGACAATGGATGGATGGATGGATGGATGGACAATGGATGGATGGATGGGTGGATGGCTGGATGGATTGATGGATGGCTGGATGGATTGATGGATGGTTGGATGGACAATGGATGGATGGGTGGATGGATGGGTGGGTGGATGGATGGAGGATGGATGGGTGGATGGATGGATGGATGGATGGATGGATGGATGGATGGATGGATGGATTGATGGATGGTTGGATGGATGGATGGATGGTTGGA
The DNA here is from genome assembly GCA_006937985.1 of Aphyosemion australe. NCBI lineage: Eukaryota > Metazoa > Chordata > Actinopteri > Cyprinodontiformes > Nothobranchiidae > Aphyosemion > Aphyosemion australe. Next base: position 1,998,285 of record SSNS01000041.1, read on the forward strand.
TGGATGGATGGTTGGATGGTTGGATGGATGGATGGATGGATGGATGGAAGGACGGGTGGGTGGATGGATTGATGGATGGATGGATGGATGGATGGATGGATGGATGGATGGATGGATTGATGGATGGATGGATGGATGGATGGATGGATGGATGGATGGATGGATGGATGGATGGTTGGATGGACAATGGATGGGTGGGTGGATGGATGGGTGGGTGGATGGATGGATGGATGGGTGGATGGACAGTGGATGGATGGATGGATGGATGGACAGTGGATGGATGGGTGGATGGATGGACAGTGGATGGATGGGTGGATGGATGGACAGTGGATGGATGGGTGGATGGATGGACAGTGGATGGATGGATGGATGGATGGATGGATTGATGGGTGGATGGATGGATGGATGGATGGATGATGGATGGATGGCTGGATGATTGATGGACAGTGGATGGATGGGTGGGTCAATGAATGGATGATGGATGGATGGGTAGATTAATAGGTGGATGGATAAATGGATGGATGGATATTTGTCTTGCTATAATTTTTGCACACTGAGATTTCTTTGTTCTGTAAATCTGGGCTGTTTGTTTCCAACTAGATTTTCTGATACAGAGTGAAATGATGCCAGCTTTATTTTTAAATGACGTATCACATAAAACTAATTAATTTGATGTAAGATGTTTCTTGGCCCCTAAAACTGTGAAACTAATAACAGATTTTTCTGTGTTTGCAGTAATAACATCTTAGCCATCCACACAAGAATTCATTTCCAAATGTCAAACATTTGGAAGAGAATTACGCATAATTATAAAACTCTGCTCAAATATAAAATATTCATTCATTAGCTGAGATCTCACCCCACAACAAAAAGATGCAGTCTCTTTCTTTTTCATCATATTGTTTTACATTGAATTTATTCGATAAGATCTCCAAACTAATGAGGGAGGTCCAAACACCCCCCCCCCCCCCCCCCCACACGCTGTGAGAGACACACACGGGAAAAGGAGTCTGAGCACTTCCTGCAGATCAATACATGACAGCAGGTATTGATTTGGAGTTGGTATGAACAGTTGACAGGTGAAATGAACTTTGTCCGAGCAGCACAACAACATTTGAGTTAATAAGGTTACAAGTTATGAGAAGGCTTTGGAAACCGGCTGGCTGAGCTTTGGGGTTTGGACTGGGACGGTGCACTGGTCAGGATGGAGGTCTTCATGTCCACCATTGGTCTTTTCTCTACTCTATAATTCAGGATTAGGAACTGACTGCCGTAGCGGATGCTTGTCGGTTACGGGGACTCGTGTTCCTGGGCTGAGTTACGAGATTAATCTGGTATTTTAAGAGCGACATTTATGCATTTATGGGATACGAGGATTAGTTTTGTGTGTGAAAGGATGGAAATGCCTTCAGCCAGACCTTGTTTGTGTTTTATTCCTGCTGTTCCTGTGTCTGTGTTGTAACTTGAGGTGATGTTTATCTTGACTAATTTCTGCAGGACTACATTCTTTGGGTTTGACACCGACTTGTTTATGCCTGTTCTATTTCAGGTATCTGTTGTCAAATTCCCCTGAAACAAAATATCATGAGGATTGACATCCATGTTCTTATTTGCTGGTTCTCAGGTGTTGGTTTGTAGCAAATGTTGACCTGGTGTTTCTAAGGATTCTATTTACCAAAGATCGGTACTTTTGCTGAACTGCAGTGTTGGTCCTGGCTGATTATGAGCATACAGGTTAGTCATTTTAAGGTGCAAAAACTAATTTGCGTGGGTTAGGCCTGAAATATACTTGCTGTTTAATGATGCGTACACGTGTTTAAAATGGCTGCCACGCGTAACTTGCATTGATTTGAAGCGCCGTTTGTGTACGTCCCCCGAAATTAACGTGACGCCTCTGAACGCTGCAACATACGAGTAACCAGCAGGCAAAGTTGACAAAACAAGCAAGACCCTCACCATGGTGAGTCCATCTCTGGTTTAGAGGTCTTTTATATTATCTACGATACCTCTACTATCTTGTTACTGATCCCTTCTATTGACGCCATGTTTGTTTTGGTTGTACCCACCATAGACATGTATATAAACACTAGATGGCGAAAGCAGGAGTTGAGGGCGTAGCTAACGGCAGCCATCTTACTTCAGACAGCAGATGCTCCGTTCTCAATGGTAGCAGATGGAAGGTGAGTGAACAACTTAAACAAAAACACTCTTAACTCGATTAAATATTAGCGGATTTACACGCGGGTTGCATTATTACAACCCTTATAACACACAGGCTTTAGACGACATACTTGCACATTTTTAAATTAACGGGCCAAATCCTTCATATTTAACAGACACATCTGTGGCGTTTATAACAAACCAAACAGTTTGAAAATCGGTAGAAAGTTGAGCACGTTAGAGTTATTTAAATACTACATGCACCATTGACACCAATGTTACGAAAGGGGGTAGCTGCCTGAAGTAAGATGGCCGCCACGTTGCTACGTTGCACTCCATTGGCGAACAGTGCGGGTAAGCCATCTAGTGTCTATATACATGTTTATGGTACCCACAAACCCGGCTCTCTATCCTGTCTGAGTAGAGTGTGTTCCCTAATGTCCCATCTCTTTATATTAGCTGTGAAATCCTGTGGGCTTCCCTTCAGGGCCCGCACGAACGTCTCGGCATCTGTTTTAGCTGCTTGTTGGACCAATTTGTGGCTGGCATTAGGCTTTGATTACAGGTCTTCTACTGCACACACACCTTGTAAGATGGCTCTTAATTAAGTTTATGGTTTTCTTGGCAGACCCAAAGGCCGGCTGCTTGCTTCTGCTGCTGAATGTTGATTTATTTCAAATGCTGAAGGACAAGCTGCTTCCCTGTCCACAGTGCAGGGCAGAAAATAAGAGCTGCGAGAATACGACGTTACCACAACAGCTGATGTTACAAACACTGGTGGAGTTGTGAATGTCTTTAGACCTTTTCTCCTTGGAGTGACTTAAGGATTTTGACTTAAGGCTACTGTAACTGAACCACTGAGAAAAAAAAGACGTGCAGCCTTTTGCTGAGCTTGAAGACTATCGTGTTCAAAGACAGGAAGTCTAACTGGATCACGCTGACATTTTATGCTACGTGAGGGAAAATGTGTTGACGGTTTCTGTGGAAAGTGTGTAGATTTGATTGACAGTCACACAATGACTGACTTTGACAGGTTAGGTACAAAAGGTTTACAGCAGGGCTATTTAATCCTGGTCCTCGAGGGTCACTACCGGCAAGGATTTCTGTTTCCCTGCACCACCTGGTTTGAATCAATGGGTCTGTTGATCTTTAATGAGTGAAACTTAAGCTCGACGCTCCCGTTTCCTCCGGTAGATTTCTTATCCAAAGACTTAGAAAAAAATGAATCTTCAGATACAGCTTGTCTTTAACTGCTTACTTAAAGGTGCATAATGTAAGTACGTAAGAATGACATCCTGTGGTCAAATGTGGGTACTGCAGCCCATTTTCAAAACAAATAAGTGACTTTCTCATTACCGTTCCGTGAGTTTGGTGGCGTTTGCCAGCTACGGCTCAGCGCCAGAAGATTCTACATGATAGGTCCTACACAGTAAGTTGATTGGTAGATAAAAACATTTCACTGTGTCGAGTTTTGGTAATTGAAAAAGTAGCTTGAGATAATTTTAGAGTTGACTATTAGCGTCGGCTCAATGTTGTTAGCTCAACATTAGCCTGCGTCATCCACTATTGGAGTAAAACAAAGAAATGCAGCGGCTTTTTAGGAGTACAAGACTTAAACTGTTACTTAAGATCTTTACGAAACACTGCTGCATTTTGCCGACTGATGTCGAATTACAAATGCCGACGCAGCCTTGGCAACCTCGCGGGCTCACAGCCTGTAAACAACGACTTCATCTCTAATCCAACTGTATTTACCTGTTCAGGTAAAACATACAGATGCAATTTCAGAAAAAAAAAACACAGCAAAAACAAAAAATTAGCGAGTCAGCGGCCAAAAGGTCGATAGATTTAGTGGGATTTCAAAGCAGTTTTGACCCGGGCTAGACAAGATGCCTGCCTCACAAGTAGGGTAAGCTCGTTCCATAGTTTTGGGGTGGTAAACGAGAAGACCTGCTCCCCTTTGGATTTATAATGCATATTGGGGGGGGGGGGGGGTCACAATAACAGGCGGTCATACCTCATTGGCCTATTTACAACGAGAAAAGCTGACAACCTCACAGCCGGCTGAGAAGGAAATCTGTTTCAATGTAACCTTCCTTCCAACATGATTGAGACATTAGACTGTTTTGTGATTATTCTTACTTATTGTACCTTTAATATACAAACATGTACAGCAAAAATAAATGTAAAAAAATGACTAATCTACAAGTTGGTATGGAGACGATAGAAGAAAATAGGTCAAAAGACCGTTGGGCTTCTTGTTTGTCCAGGACCTTTTTCTCCTTTCTCCGTAGGCCCGTCCATGTCATCCATTAAAACTAAACATTTTAACGGAACATTTATTCAACGTGTTTACATATACAGCAAATACTACATATTCACTTTTACGTTTACAATTTTTTATCATAAATCTTCCTGCAAACAATCAGCTAGCCTAGAATCTAGGCCGTTATTTGCCGAAGCAAAATTGACCATCTAGCAACGCTCCATTGGAACCTCGCAGCCCCAGTTTTGTGGCTGGCCAATCACAGCTAGTTTTAGAAAAACAATGTATTATTTTATGTTTTTTGATGTTTTATGTAGTTCTTCCACGATGTAATGGCGGACTGCCCGTTGACTGACATTTGCAGTGGTAACTACATCACATTGTTTGTTATCCAATAGCATGTGGAGACAGTTTGAAAGACAACCGTAGACCCCGCCCCACGACTGAGAGCTGTTAATGGACTATATATTCACATACTTGCCAGGCTAATAATCAGCTGCATTAAATACAAATTAACAAGCAGTCACAGTTATGCATAAAGTCTTTATAACGTGTAGTTCAGGCTCCTACAGGGAGATTAACAGGTGTCTGAAGAACCCGACATGCAGGGAAACAGCTAAAACATGCAGAGCATGGGCCCTGCAGGACCAGAATCCAATAGTCCTGGTTTACAGTGTTTCCATTTTACATTATCCTCTCATATATAACAATTAGTAACATGAAGCAGAGGTAGCAACCATTGCAAAAGTCCATCCAGCCACTTTCTTACATTTAGAAAGGTTTAAATTACCTGCCAAGAAGAAAACAAGCAGCATCCAAGAGAAACAAGCTGTGCTTGAGTTTTGATACTTTAATTCTGGATTCAGTTTACCGTTTCAGTTTTTCTTTTTGATTCATTAATGCACCAAAGAATTTGGTGTGTTTTTTTCCTGATAGATTTTTATTGTAACACATCCAGCCTTTGATGTTAGACATATTTAAGTCAGGTTTTTGGTGAGCTTTCTGGCTTCTCTTGTCCAAAAAAGGTCCTACATCTTTTTCATTATAAAGAAACAGACATTTGTCTCTGCTGCGGTCCTCTTTGATGTGCACTTCCCTCGCTGTCAGCCACAATAAATGAGATTCATCTAAGAAGCTGTGGAAGACAAATAAATCCAATAAAGTTTTGTCACTCATCCGAAGTCCTTTTGCAACATCTCTCCCTGATTCCCCGTTTACTACAGTTGTTTGCATCATTTTATATTTCTCCTCTGTGTGCTCAAAGTGGTTTTGAGTTCAAATGCAGCCCTCATGTTGCTGCAACAGCGTGTCCAGATGAATACATGGCATTTTTTGTAACGATTCATATGATTTTGTAGCTTAAAGTCCAAAAAACATAATCAGAACTACACAACCATCACTTTCCCAAGACTCAAGTTTTCTGGGCTTGAAAGGAAATTCCACCCCTAAGTGAAATTTAGTCCTCTGCCATATTCTCCAGAGTTAGATAAGTGGGAAAAAGAATTTTGTAACCAGTCCAGTCATTCTCCTTATCTGGCAGTATTCTTTTAGCTTAGCATAAACAATGTAAGTGAATGGTAACAGCTAGCATCTTGTGTGAAAAAGTCAAGAAAATAACTCAATAATGATCCTAGTTTATCTTGGCAATCATCATCCATCCATCCATCCATGCATCAACCATCCATCCATCCATCCATCCATCCATCCATCCACCCACCCACCCACCCATCCATCCATCCATCCATCCATCCATCCATCCATCCATCCATCCATCCATCCATCCATCCATCCATCCATCCATCCATCCTCCCTACTCAATAATCAACTGCAAATGAAAATAACAAGTAACAAGACGGAATTACAGGAGCTGTTTCACTATAATTGTTACAGTAAATGTCAGTAATGACAGTAAAGGGCGAGTTTTGGGTCTGTTGCGTCATGTCCTTGCAGCGGCGGCTTACAGCGGTACTTTGTCGTGATGTAGTCCCAAGATTTACTAACTCATCTCCTGTGATTCCTTCTTGTTACTTATTATTTTCATTTGCAGTTGATGTGATTATTGAGATCAACAAGAAGAATTAGGATCATTGAGTCATTTTCATGACTTTTTCCACACAAAATGCTAACTGTTACCATTGGCTTACATTACTTATGCTAAGCTAAAGCTAACGGAATACTGCCAGATTAGGAGAATGACTGGGCTGGTTACAAAAGGCTTTTTCCCTCTCAGCTAAGGGCCGGAATACACTTATATGTGTGTTTTATCATGGCTTCCTCGCGTAACTTGTGTTTGATTGAAGAGTTATTTTTGCGTGTCTGCTGAAATTATTGTGTTTGCAAGCTGCAATATGCGAGTAACCAGCAGGGGGAGTTGGAATATACTTGCTTTTTAATGATGCGGACACATGTTTAAGATGGCTGCTATTGTGTAACTTGTGTTGATTTGAAGTGTCCCCCGAAATTAACGCAACAACTCAATGTGGCCACTCCATCTCTGGTTTAGCGGTCTTACATACCATCAGCGATACCGCTGCTGTCCTTTTTTCTGCTGTGATCTCAAAATTAACCAGTTTTCTTCTATTGTCGCCATGTTTGTTTTTGCTTGTACCCTACAAATCCAGCACTCTGTCCAGCCTGAGTTCTGTACTGTGCCCCCTAGTGGAGTCCTCTAGTACTACATGTAGTGCAGCAGCTTGCTGCCCACGTCAGCGCAATGTTAAAAATATTCCCAGCCTAACTCTGGGGAATGTAGCAACAGACTAAATTTCACTTAAGGATGGAACATCCCTTTAAAGCCCAGAAAACTCCGTCTAGCTGTAGTTGTGCCAACTTCTATTATAGGAGACGACTGCTGGCTTTTTAATACGTAGCTGCACCTGATTATTCTGCAACATGCTCATGTTATGTTAAAGTACAGCCTTGGCGTGTCGTCAAAGATCAGGACCTGTTGAAACGCTGAGGGGAACAGCCGTTAGGAGGGACTTGGGTGAACGCCCAGAAGACTCTTTGTTCGTGTCACAGGGTGACTTGTGCAGCGTGTTTTCACAGACACAAACACCCGACTCCGAGGGAGAAGGTAGAATGTAACAGGATCCGAGTAACGGTGCGCAAACTTGGGGCGCATCTGTGATAAAACTGTGTTTTGACACTAATTGGATGTCCTGATGATAACACAGCTGGGACGAGACTTAAAGGAGCGGATCTGGTCGAGGGCAGGTCAGCTGCTGGCGGTGCAGCTGAGAGGGGAACTGGGAAGAGTTTGCTGTTGGTCTGGGTCCTTCCCAGCAGAGCGTTTTCACTTTACTAATTGGATTTGATGCTTGGGTTTTAGCTTTTTGTTAGCGGTTAAAAGAAAGACATTTAAAAGCCCGGCGCTTGATGTGACTGGAAAAGTTGCGGGGCCCCAGAACAAAGATGTTGCACACTTACTGAATATATTTTTTATTGCAGCTCGCTCAACTGTAGCTAAATGTTCTCATTTGTTGGTTCAGAATAATGGCAGCGCGGGTCTATACCAGCTTTCTATTAAACTTCATTCCTGCAACATCTGTTGAAATATTGAAAGTAGCTGTTTTAGCCTGAATCTGTAAAATAAGACCTGCAAAAAAAGAATTTGCTTTAAAAAGCTTGAGTTTTTGTTTTCGGCAAGAAAAATCAGCTGTGAGTTCAACTAATCAAAGACTAATATCGTAAATGGGATAAGAAAATTGCACACTGCTGTTGGAGGATAGCTGGGAGCAGAGTTAAGCTCTACTTTATGAGATTTAAGCTTTTCTTCAAGCGGAAAACACTCCAAGCTGTAATGATATTAGAATAATAAATAATCTGAATTTGAATTTCAGCATGCTCTTCATGCAGGCAAAGGGACTGAAAAAAAGAAATAAACAAAACATTGATTTTGTTATTAGCTGCAAGTGTAGGAATGTGAGTTCCCCTCTGGCTCACTGAATAATCCAGACTCACGTCCTCGCCTCTCAGTGGAGGAGCACGTAGAAGGACATATAGGGAAACACAACATCCAGAGAATCTCCATCCATTAATCAGACTGAATGAATATGCAACAGACGCTGCTGGGATGCAGCCTGCTGCCTGTCTGGCTAACAAGACTGGCATCCTGCAGCTTTCCTCTGCAAGAGCGATGCATCGTTTTCAATGGACTGAGCTCCGAGCAGCAGGCGGATGTGCTGTTGCTTCCCATTAGCTGCCTTCTTTCTCCTCTCGCTCCTCGCCTGCGTTTGACTCTGATGCTTGCACTCGCTCATTCATCCTCTCACTCCCACTCTCACCCCCTCACTAACATCTCCATCAATAGTTAAACCTTTCTGTGGCGGCGCGAGACTGGGATTATATTTGCGTGTGGTAGAAACTATTACAAAAACATGATAACATCTCCGCCTGGAATGAAAAAGAAGATGATTGCTTTTCTAATGAATTCCATTTGAATTTTTTTCTTCCGACTCAAATCAGAATTTGTCCAGTTTTGATGTCTTTCAGGTGCAGAGCACTGATGAAAAACCAAGCTGAAACTCATCTCGTATTAGCCGCTCTCTTTGGTCGTACGTGGTGTCGGTCACAGCGTGGCTCAGATTCTACTGCAAACTTTCTCTTGGAGATGAGAATTTCATTAATAGACTATTTTCTAGTGAGGTAAAAAGGGAAAAAATCTCATTTTGAGCAGAGTTAAACAGTCTGCTGCATTACATTTGGATGCAATGTGCCGAAAGTATCATTATTAAAGGTCAGCTTCACTGAAAAAACATTTTTAATGATTGTTTCTGATTCTAATGGGTCACTCTGAGTTCTTCATGCAGGCTGAACATGAAAATAGTCTCCTCCACCTATCTCCTGCGTTAGCTTCTGATAGAAAATAGACGGTGAAACTCTAGGATTAGAAAATCCTGACAGATCTATGTCACACTGTCACTGAACATTCATGGACTCACCTATCTTGACTCATGACGGGGAAGGCTGTTGTTGGTTTAGCGTCCAGGAAACAGCAGAGAACGTCTGGGCTAGTAGAAGCTAACCGTTAGCATTAGCAACTCCACCACACAGCAGAACTCCTCCAGGCTTGTGTTATTAGTGGAGATAAAACATCAACGTTGCAGAGCAAACAGAGTCAGTGGTAGAGTCATGTTGCTGTTAGCCAATTAGAGCAGAGATGTCCAAATATCAGGAAATACGACAGGCGCACTGGAGCTTTTTTTCCCCAGAGTACGACTTACATAAGGTCTCAATTCATCATCTGATTTATTTTTCCCAACAACCCAGACTTGCAGATTTCCAAACACAAGTAGTTAGTAAACTCGATGCATGTGAGTTTCTGTAGAGGATCATAGAGGAGGGAGACGGTTCCTCTGCATAGATCTCTGGGTTTGTCGTCTTATTCCTGATAAAAGACGTCTTAATATCCCCAGGCTAGTTTAAAATGCTGTTTTAAACATTCAGTGTTTGTCCACACTCCCTTTACTGATCTCCGATTTGTGTGTTTTCAGTAACTCCTGCTGTAAATGCAAGTTATGCAAGGAGGATTAAGTGAGAATCATAGAAAGTAGGTCAACATTAGAGATCAGGAGCTGAGTGCGGGCAGATGCTTGAAGAATGATCGATGTAGCTGCAGTATTTGATCCACTTATTGTCGGAGTTGGCAACAGTAACTAAGGGGGCGGGGCTCGGCGAAAGGTCAATTAGCCTCGCTTAGCGGTTAGCCTCGCTTAGCATTTGTACGCTCACGCTGCTTACATTTTATCAACTAAGTAACTTTACCATTCCCTAAAGAAACCGATAGTTACAAATGTTCTCCAAGGTACGACCGTATAAAGCAAAACCAGCGTGTTCATGATCCGTTTTTTCGTTCGTTTCTGCCAAAATGTAAAATGTAAACAAAGAGCGGAGGCCCAGCGGAGGAAACGGAAACTACGTCAGTGATAGGTCTGAGTTGAGAGCACTCACTCTGTCACGTTTTGCGCAGACAATATAACAAAGATTGTTTGTAACAGCGATGTCTCACTTTGATCAGTTTTCAAAACCTAAAAGATTTTAACCTTTTTATCATTAATTCACCTGTACTATTTATTAACTTATCAAACCTTTCCCATCATGAACTTAATAATTATCTGTAGCCTAAATGCATGACAGAGAGTTAGTCAGAATTATCTCAAGTAGAATGTCGTTCAGTTGTTGGTGGAGACAAATTAAAAATGACATTTTTTTTCTATTACTAACTTAAATTGAAGTAGTTGTCATTTTGCACAGATAATGTTTAAAGCTTAAGCATTCATGATATGAACTATGTGATGTTAGATGTAACCTAGACAATTAATTTTATTATATTTTTTATTGGGGGGGACACTGCATATATCGGTATCGGAAATTAAGAGTAAGACAATATTGGATATCGGTAAAAAAGCCAATATTGAGCATCCCTAATTTTTGTACCTGTGATAGTGTTGGGGGGTCCCACGTCTGTTTACCGCACTATACAGTTTTTGAGCTTGGGGTCGCCACCGGAAGTACTGACTGGGTGTTGCTTTACGGTAGCATATGGCAAAGGGATAAAAAAAAGTGCGCGTTCTAAAAGCGCGTTATGTCAGCTGAAATGCACATCTTGAACGTGCATTTTGGTGGACATAATGCGAGTTTTGAATGTGCAATATTTTTTATCCCTTTGGCTTGCCATATTTGTATAACGTAGACTCGCTGTAGCAGTGGCAGATTCACCAAAGAAAGCTAGAAATCCCTTATCAGAGGAATCTAGGAAAAGAAAAGAAGAACGTGATAGAGCAAGAGCAAAGACCAGAGTTATTATTGGGCCGTCTTTTCCTCGCTGGAGAGCTCTTTTAGAAAGAACAGCATGAACTACGGACTCTGACCTAGCCGTGCTGCTAATGGCTAGGTAAGTAATAAATGATTTCACCAGGGTTAATGTGTTTGGTCGGGCATAAAGTTGTTATACAGTCCTGATAAAACTATTTATTCAATGTGTGGAGGTGGAAAAGTTTGTTTTTGTTGTTTTACCTGACATTAGGAATGTAAACATGCCTCTTATGCCTGAGAGAGAGATTTAATGTTACGACAGTGAGCAGCAAGCCTCTAGAGGGCGACAGAGACCATATAACTGCAAAGTTGCGGAATGCTGCTTTAACTAGTAAAAAGTTATTACCTGCAAAACCTCCCTAGCTCAGGTGAACAAAACAGAAAATAAACCACAGACCTTTTTGGCAAAATGCGGCCAGCTTTCTATTTGCCTTTTATCATGTGAACTTATAACATTTTTCAGATTTTTGTGATATAAAATTTAAAAGCATGTGTATAATAATATTAACCACCATGCCTACAAAAATAAAAAAATATGTAAAAACCAGACTAAAACCACAGTAATTACCCAAAATAAAGCATCAGATCCCCCAAAAAATGTGACAGTAGTGAAATATTTGCTGAGGTTGTGTTTGAAGCTCTCGGATAAATTCCGTGATGTCAGTAGAGACCAGGGAAAGACAGAATCTTTGTTTTGGTTTCTAGTTGTTTTTATTTAGCAGCAGCACGTAAACTCTGACGGTCAGAGAAGAGGTGAGTGTTGATGGTGATCCTCAGCCTCGTGTCAGCGTGGGTCATCACAGAATTAGTCCCCCGAGTCCTCTGGCACAGATGCAGTTCAGCAGTTCAGGACCGCGACCCCTGAGAGCTACAGCACAACATCATTATCTCCTTACATAAAAACGCTGTTTGGAATGTTGAATGAGGTATAAATGCAGTTGTTTGAATTTGCAAATCTAATGAGGTGGTTCAGCAGACATAAAGCACCATCACATGGTTGTTTTGCATCTGAAGTGGCAACGATTTCACCCTTTTTTCTCTCCTCTGATTAGACTTCATAAGATCTGTTGCTGCTCCTCCTTTAGGCCACAGCTGTTTCTGTAGATGCCAATGGCCTAAATGTGCTAGGTGTCCAGTCAGATAACAGTCAGTTTACATCGCTTACGTCTGCTGCACCAATACCAAAGCACAGATACAGGAAGGGGTAATCAGGAATGATAGATATGGTTTTAATTACAGTATCAGAGCTGTATTAAAGGAGCAATATGTAAGAATAATCATAAAACAGTCTACACTGTAAGAAATGAAATGTTGAATTAATTTCAACTAGTTCCACTAAACATAGTTGCTTAAATGTAAACAGTAATATACATTTTCTTTAACATAAAATCTTATACTTTTATTTTAATCTTTACATTTAAGCAACTAGGTTTAGTGGAACCAGTTGACATAACTTGGTTAATTAAATTCAACATTTTATTTCTTACAGTCTAATGTCTCAATCATGTTGGAAGGAAGGTTACGTGGAAACAGATTTCCTATAGGGGATGTAGTTACTGTTTACATCAGTGAGCCCACAAGGTTGCTGAGTCTGGGCCGAGCTAACGCTGCAGCTCCAGTATTTGTAATTCAACACCGGCAGGCAAAAAGCTCCAGAGATGTTTAAAGAACCAAAGCCAGTAAACAGGAGCGACCCAGAAGTTATTTCTTGCGACCTTCCGATTGCAAGGCGGCCATTTAGCTCCTCTGCACCATCGCCCACTATTGACACGGGAAAACGATATCTGTTAGAGTCAGAAAGTTTGATAAAGATACATTTTCAATTTATCGCCCAGCCCTACCAGAAATGTGTGTGTGAAGTGAATAATGAGTCAATCGTGGCGTTTTACTTCCTTTAATGAGTCGTTCAGAACTATAACAGCAAGCTAGCAGCAAGACGGCTAATGACCACACTTCCTGTAATCCCAGAGAATTATTACCATAATAAGTGTAGTAAGTGCAAGAGTGCTAACACCAGATATGACAATGTATTTATCTACTCATCAACTTACTGTGTATGACTCGTCTTCGCTTGTCAAACCAGAATCTTCTGATTCTTGAAACTCACAGAACTGCAGTGAGAAAGTCACATTTTGTTTATAAAAATGGACTTCAGCACCCACATTTGACCACATGATGTCATTCTCACATATTGCACCTTTAATTATGGCTTTAATTGCAGTATCAGTCAGAGTTGTATTAACCTGGTTGGAGCTAACAGCTACAAACAAACTTCTGGGCTTCTTTCACACATGAGATGAAAGAGAGAAGCATCTCCTGGATGTTCAAATAAATTCTTCACTCAGCTTTAGGGCTTTTTGTGTGTAAAAAAAAAGAAAAAGAGGAGGAAAAACATCTTTCCTCTGCCTCGGGAGTCTGAAACACATGAAAACACGTTACCCTGGCTCCACATTATCGCTGAGAATTGAATTCAAAGTGACACGTAAAGATCATCAATATGCCCATAGCATCCCACTCAGTCTCACTGCATGTCTTTTTGTAAATTCATCACTTCATGTTTCGACCTACTTAAAGTTTTCCGACTCTTTCTGGGAGGAATGTGGGAAATCTGAGGGTCAGCACTCGTCTCACATCAATTCCTGTTGGAAACATGAAACAGGCTCTTTTTCTGTGATGTTTGAATAATCAGCAGGCCTTTAAAAACATTTTTTTATTTAAATTAAACAAGTATTTAGATAAATAAGCCATCTGAGTTTTAATGCATGCAGTTTATATGTGCAACTTCAGCAAGCAGGTGACTGGAGCAGCCATTTGATCCTGATTGCAGAGACACTCCACAGCGTGAGCTCTTACAGTTGTGTGAGAGCGACTGAGGTGCAGGATTGTGTCATAATACAGGAGTTCTCATTACAACAAAAAAGGATATCATCTAGATTTGACGTGCATTAGTGAGAAGCAACGGCTGAGAGGCTGATTTTCTATGTAGAATTATGATGACTGTCAAAAAAAGAGCAAACACAGGGACATGAAGCTGCAGGTTGCAGACTCATTCATCCTACCAGGCTGCACTGGAACAAATGCTATGCATATGTACATAAAACATACTCTACTCGGTGTCCTGGTTAATGCGGCAGATGGAGAAGATCTCACCATCTCCACAGACATCTGCTGAAAGGAGAAGCTGCACGTGTGGTGTGTAATCCCAGGCCTGCTCTCGTTGTGGTGATTCAGACACGAGGAAAGTGTCGGTCAACTCAGACAGCTGCTTTTCTCCATTAAAACCGCTACACAGACGCTTCATCACCACCACTATGACAGAGGGCTTCATCCACCTAATGACCAGTCCAGAGGAAAATAACAGCCTTTTCACGCTTCTTTTATATTTATTTTTTTGCTGAGCTCCGGGTTTTTGGCTTTTAGGAGTAAAATTCTCTTTTATTTATTAATGTTTTTGCTTCATGCAACGGTTTGTTTATTATTAAAATCCTTCTGCCTCATTGTATAATAACACCAGCAGATTTAGCATCTTTGGAGGTAGCAGAAGTCACTCGCCAGAGCTCTGTTTATAACGGTTATGAAGATAATAATATTATCTCTGTAAATAGTTGCATGATGGGAATCTATATCTGCAGAGTGGTGTGGAGTAAATTCATAAACTGCAGCCAGAACTTTGCAGTAAAATCCTTATTCTCCATCATTTATTAGTATTTTTACGTACTTTTTTTTCCAGTATTTTCATCAAATTGATTCAAAACCTTCAAAGGAGGTATTTATAGATTAAATGAAATCTTATGTTTTTATAAAAACTGTTAATCCAAACATCTTATTCCCTAGTCACACAAATCAAGTTATTTTTCTGTAGCCGTGTGTTTTTTTAGAAACTAACAGAGTGATTCAGGCTGATAAAACACTTTAGGGATTTTTGCAAACTGGTGAATACGTTTATCTCTAGTTTGAGCAGAGCTCTCTAAACCCACCAGTGGGTTTTAGAGAAAAATAAGGATAAAAATATTTGTAAAACTGAAGCTGACAAGACTCACAGCCTCTCAAATGTATGTTGGTTTTCAACGTGAACATGGCCTTTACTGGCTTATGAACAAGTTTCATTTATTCCAAAATAGTGGTAATTTTGACAAGAAATTTTAATTTAGTTTTAGTCTTTTAAAAAAATTATTTTAATTTTAGTCACGATTTAGTCGTCCAATTTGTTTATATAATGAAGAGTAAAACCCCAAACTGGCTTTAAATGTGTCCAGAGAAAACTTTTAATTCAAGTTTGCTCTGCGCGTCATCCACTGCGCCGGTGCTCGCTGGAGGACAATCAAATAAAGAAAGTAGAGGTGGAGCGCTGAGGTGAGCAAAATCACTACACACTAACGTTTCAACGCCAAATTCATCTTCGTCAGAGTCTTTAATCTGTAATTTTTCCCTCATGCTGTTTCCTCACTCAGCCATCTTCTCAGTCTGCTTGTGATTCACTCGATTCATTTCAACGCCTTCAGTACAGAGATTGCAAAATAGAAGAAGCTCAAATTACCTCTACAGTATGCTCACCTTGGCTCCGGACCAAACGGCGGTTTTCAGACAACATGCTGGTGTTACAGTCAGAGGTATGATGTGTAGATGCTGCAGCGGAGGCGGCGAACCATACCTGCTCAGCTGTTTATGTCCACATGTCTCATCCCTGCAGTCTATAGGAATTAGCTCATGATTTTCTATTCCTAGGAAACAGGAATGTGTTTTTATAAGCACACACACTTGTCTACATACCTGGGCTGGTTTCTAACGTCAGGCTGGAGCTTTTTTTTCTCCAAACCAAACCATGTATGTGTTGTAAAAAACTGAAAGCTCCAGAACTTATCAGAGGATGAAACGAGGATACCCAAAGCCAAAAAACAGAACAGCAGCTTCCTCGTGTGATTTCACATGAAAGACTTGACTTACATCCAGCACCAGCCTACCTACAAATGAGTGTTTATTTGCAGATGATGCTAATATTTAGCTGACTCCAAAGTTTTTTTGTGCATGTATTTAAAAAATGTGTACAGAAAACACGCAGACGTGTGAAATCTGCAAAACAAATGAAGACACTGCACATATTTATGCTTTCCAGAAAGAGAAAAATCTATTTTTCCTCATGACTGGGTTGCATTTCCATGCTTCCTGTTCACTCTGTATGTAAAGGAGGAGTATAGAACACTAACCCGGGAAGGAGCATCACAGGGAGGGCACAACGCTTTCTGCATGCTGAAAAGCAACGCTTGTCAAGGACCGTGCTTCTTCTGCTTGCATCGGTGTGGTCCTGAGAGCTGGAATGAGTTCCCTTCAACCCTGGCAGCTGCTCAGCTCATGCCTAGTGACGGAGCTGCTTCTGGGGCTTTAAATTAGGAGTGCAGACGTTGTTCTCTGCATTGACTGACTAGTTTCTTGTTTACCCTCTACCTCAGCCCAGTAATGTAAATAATCCGTCTAACCTGTATGATGGCTGCCACTGTGGCAGTATTGTGGCTTATGTGCTAAGGCTTTAGTATTATCAGTAATATTTTATTTTACAGAGCTCAGGAGTAATGAGGTATCAGGATTAGTAGTAAGAACAAGTCATTCATGTAATTTCTATTATAGGTAACAGACGAAACAGTGATATTCACTTTCTCCATCACTAACGCAGTCATATGATCTTGTTAAAGCTGGAGTCTAGCACTGAAAACCACGTCTCATACCGCCACACAAATAGCCTTGTAGCGCTAATGAACAAGAAATGTTTTGGATATGTTCCTGCTCAAATACACCTGATTCTAACCACTGAATTACCTCCTCAGACTTCTACAGGAACTAATTAAACGTGCATTTTAATCAAATCTGCTGCGTTTAAACAGGGAAACATCTGAAACCGGCAGGAATCTGGCACTCATGATGCTAGCACACCCCTGCTAACGCTACAACAGGCTAAAACAATTGCGTAAGGTTGAACGCTATGCTAACCACTTAGCTCAAATACACAAAAGATAAATCGCTCCCCTCCCTCCTCGTCCACAGTTAGCTTGAAGTTTACAGACTGAAATTAATTCAATGCAGGTCAAGTTAGCATTCAAGCTAGGCGGACTCTGCATCACCCTGCAGTGCATGCTGGGAACTGGGGCACATTCTCATTGATTGACAGCTCACTCTTGTGATACGCAACTCTATTGGTCAACGCTCTAGGTTAGCATAAATGATTGGTTTTGCTGTAGAGGCCAGGGGAAGTATCAATCATGAAAGATACTTTGTATCATAGAATAGAGTCTAAATCAAATTTTTAAGCTACGTACCCTAGCGCTAAAGCCTAATGTATACTTCTCCAACTGCGTCCGTAAGGAGACACGCATTGTCATTTTGCGTGGCACAAGGGCTCTCCAATGGGCCCGCACAGGGTGAATGAAATGTTCTGCCTCCTCCTCACTAAGGTGCACCTGTGCCAGCAAGTCACCTGACGTAGGTTTATGTCTTGTTCCATCAGCACTACAGCCAGGAGAGGACATTATTCACCTTCATAATCATTATAGCTCAAACGTCGCTCTGGGTCAAGTCAGAGGGAACGACCCCTGGGCCGACGTCAGCTGATCTCACCCTCTCCTCATCCGGATAGCCATTCCCTCTGGTGGTGCTGCCAAAACAATATAGGTGCACAGAAGCAGCAAGTGTTTGCTGGAAAATTTGTGAATTTGCAGGGGTCATTGCTTCTTAGTTATGAGGTGTCTTTTCTGTTTACTCAGCCGTGGCAGTGCTTTTCGTTTTTTTCTGAAAATAGACAGCACCCATTTTGTTCTTGTCATTTCTCCATTTGTAGAAGATATTAACCCAAAAAAAAGGAGTCCCTGTGGAGACAGGCGGCCAGTATGGCTGTCCGGATGGTGGTGGTGGAGGATAATGTCACGGATGGATAATGTCATGGACCAGTGCGTAAGGAGAGGTGGGAGGTGTGAGGGTCTGGGGTAGAGGCGGGCGAGTCAGATAGACGGAGTAGGAAATGAGACAGAGTAGGTCTGCGTGGAGCAATCTCAACAAAATGAATGTTGAATATTAGTCCAGCAGACAGCCACGCAGCAAAGGTGGCAAAAAGCCGAACTGCCAGTTACACGCTGTTAAATCCACCAATTGCTCTCATTAACCTCAGTGTGCATTAATTATTTTATTGAAATCATTTCCTGCTTTTTTCTTTCCAGGAGATTATTTTTTAATGACACACCAACCCTTAATTGGAGAGCAATTATTGAAGTCTTATGGTGATTGTTTGGATTTTGACATAAAATAACTAGGGGTGGGTCTTGATTTAAAAAATTAATCTAATTAATTAGAGGCTTTGTAATGAATTAATCTTGATTAATCGCGTTTTAATCGTTCAAGAAAATTTGTCCCGAAAGCTATTTTTATTAACTAAAAATAATGAGACAGAGAATCAAACAATAGTCATTGACATTATTATAAACTCAAGCTCTTTTAATTTAAAAAAAAAAAAAAAGATTTTAAATTGTATTTCAGTTCAAAACAGGAGAAAAATTATACATAATTATCACTGAAGACAGTCAGGAAGATGGCGCCGCTCATGGCATGCCGTCTCTCACTGGGTCATTTGATTTGTTTGTCCTTGGTTTCGTTGTGCTCTTTGCAGTCTGCCTGTACGCTACCTACATATGATCGGGGAACCTTACTGGAGTTAAATGTTACCTTCGCTCCGGAGCTGTCACTAAACCGGGCTGGC
Organism: Aphyosemion australe; assembly: GCA_006937985.1. Lineage (NCBI taxonomy): Eukaryota > Metazoa > Chordata > Actinopteri > Cyprinodontiformes > Nothobranchiidae > Aphyosemion > Aphyosemion australe. Next base: position 2,017,265 of record SSNS01000041.1, read on the forward strand.
CATGGTCCATCGGATCCTTTGCTGGCTGGAATACCAGCGTACCTTAGGCGTCCGTTTGTTCCGTGCTGCGGAAGGAGGCGGCGGGGAAAGCGAGGTGGGCGCCTCATCAGGCTGCGAGCTAGCATGATCCGCTTCACTGAAGGTTTAATTCTGGGCAGCATTCCTGACAATTATCAGTTGGATCCAGCTAGACTGCACTGGACGCCAGTTCCGTGTCTGATTCCACTGGTGGGGGAAGGTTGGACTGCCGGCTCACGTCGTTCGCTGTTGCGGAAGCGCAGTTCACGGAGGGGAGCTGACCTGTTGAATCTACGAGAATTAGCAGGAGTGCAAGCCTCGGACACCTCCCCGGCTGTTTCATCTGGTCGCCGCTTTGGGCTCATCAACGCCAGGTTGGTCATGAACAAGTCTCACATTCTGAATGACTTTATTAAAACTCATAACTTTGATGTCCTCGGCATAGTGGAAACATGGATCCCCCAGGGGCACGTTAGTGTCCTGGCTGAACTTTTACCAGATGGATATATCTGTTTTAATTCTCCCAGGGCTGTTGGCCGGGGAGGAGGCCTGGCCTGGGTCATTAAAGACTAAAGTTTTTGCTGTCGCCAAATTGGCTTGAAAATGTCCTTCCATAGTTTTGAATATTCACTGTTTGACTTTGGACCATCTTCTAAATTTTTGGGGATGCTTATTTATCGTCCACCAAAATTTTATCTGGACTTTCTAACTGACTTTGCTGATTTACTGTCAGTTTTTGTCCCAAGGTTTGATCATGTTGTCATTTGGGGTGATTTTAATATACATGTGTGTTGTCTAGATAAACCAATGGTTGATGAGTTCCTTAACATATTGGAGGTTTTTGACATTAGGGTGTGGAGCACTGGCCCAACCCATAAACAGGGTCATACCCTGGACTTAGTCCTTTCTTTTGGGCTCCACTTTTCAGACGTGGATGTTATTGAAACAGTTTTTTCTGATCATTGTGCACTTCTGTTTGAATGTGATATTCCAGTTCAACAGTCTTCTATCACAGCACCAATCAGAATGTCACGGTTTTTAAATGAACAGAAATTGTTTGATTTTATTAGTGTGATGTCATTAAATTGGCCAATGTTATACTCTATGCCTATTAGCACAGAGTCCTTCATTGTCCAGTTTAACCAGTTATGTACACTGATTTTGGACGACTTGGCACCACTTTCTACCAGAAGCTCTAGGCCCAATTTAGAACAGTGGATCACTGATGCTGTTAAGTCAGCTAGGTGTGAATGTAGAAGAGCAGAAAGAAAATGGAAGAAAGATAGACTTCAAGTCTCCTTGGATTGGTTCAGAGAGAAGCTGAGATGCTATAATGACGCTGTTAAAAAAGCAAGAAATGATTATTTCTCAAACATGATCTCTTCAGCAGCAGGTGATCAGCGTATTCTCTTTAGGACTTTAAGCTCTGTCCTTGATCCTGGCTCTGGTACCAATGGCATGGAGCCATCAGTGGGAAACTGTGAGGAGTTTGTATCTTACTTTCTAGAAAAAGTTGAAGTTGCGAGGTCGGCCTCCTCTCAGATCTCAGCTGATAATGTGCCTGCTCCTTCTCGCCCCTCTGCGTTTTTAAGCTCTTTTACACAGGTAACCTTGCCTGAGCTGGAGAAGATTGTCTCATGGCTAAAACCTGCTGGATCTCCACGTGATGTTATGCCAGCTTGGTTTTTTAAGATGGCTTTTTCTGCTCTTGCCCCCCCTGTTTTAACTATAATCAATAGCAGTTTAACCTAGTACCAAGGGAGTTAAAACATGCTGTTGAGCGGCCACTATTAAAGAAACCAGGGAGTGACTGTGAAATTTGTTCCAACTATAGGCCAATTTCAAATCTACCATTTTGTGCTAAAATACTTGAGCGTGTTGTGTATTTGCAGCTTCAGTCCTTCTTTGCCCAGAATGAAATCTTGGAACCATTTCAGTCTGGCTTCAGGACTGGACACAGCACTGAAACTGCCCTCTTAAAAATTTTAAATGATGTGTTTTTAGCAAATGATGGTGAGGCAGTGGTTCTGCTGCTGTTGGACTTAGCAGCATTTGATACTGTTGACCATCAGATCTTGTTGAATCGATTGGAACATTGGGTGGGGCTCTGGTTCTGTGTTAGAGTGGATGAGGTCCTATCTTATGGATAGAACTTTTTCTGTTTCCCTTGGTTCTTATTCATCAAGAGATGTTGAGCTTAGGTGGGGGGTTCCCCAGGGCTCTGTTCTGGGTCCCCTGCTGTTCTCACTCTACTTGTTACCATTGGGACTGTTGTTTGAGAAACATAAAATTAGCTTCCATCTCTATGCTGATGATTGTCAACTTTATTTGCCAATCCAGCAAGGGACCAGGGGTAGCATACAGCAGATGGTGAATTGCTTACAGAACGTTACTCAATGGATGGGATCCAATTTCTTGACTTTGAATGAGGGCAAAACTGAAATAATAGTTTTTACCCCAAATAACAACCAGCCCCATAGATTGGACCTTTTATCGCTGCTACCCTATGAGAAGTCTGTAATTACGGATTTGGGTGCTACAATAGATTCTGCTTTACGATTTGATGCTCAAGAAATTCTGTTGTTCGTTCATGTTTTTACCAGTTGAGGTGCTTATCTAAGATTAAGTCGATCGTCACGCAACAGGAATTAAAAACCGTGACCAATGCCTTTGTCATCTTTAGATTAGATTATTGCAGCTCCCTGTATGCTGGCCTGAGCCAGTCCTTATTAACTCGACTGCAGCTGGTCCAGAACGCTGTGGCTAGGTTTCTGTTTGGAGCACGGAAGTGGGACCATGTCACGCCCCTTCTACACAGCAAATTTAAAAGTGTTAATTTTTGGGTGTTGGTCCAATTTAACACTAATAATAGTTAATTTAACACTAAAAATGCTTCATTTAACACTAAAAGAGTTACATAGTTGATATGTAACACTGCCATGAGAGTCAAACCCAAGTGTTAAAAAGGAGTGTTTCCTAATCAACTCTGTAGGAGTCATTTTGGACAAAATAACTCTTGAAAAGCTAACTCTGAACTCCCACAGTGGCTATAACACCTGCAGAGTTAATTCGCAGACTCCACCCCTTTATTCAAAAGTTGGACTGGTAGTGACTGATTGGCTGCAGAGAGCTGCAGTGGGCAAGGTGCATTGTGGGAGTCATGTTTTTAGGTAATTTGTTCTATTTTGGGGTGTTTATGCATGTTTTTTGGGGGGGAGTTGTGTTGTTCTTAGTTACTACTTTGTTCACTGTTGCAAATGTGGTGTTACATGTTGTGTCATGTTGGCACCATAAGTGAGGAGGCTGGTCACAGGAATGGCACTGCTGTGCCGTTCCACTGTCACAATAAAGAAGTGGAGCATGGTTCACACTAAATGCTCAGGACTCTGCTCCTTGTGTTCCTCTCTCACTGGCTGTCCACAGTCATGAGGTGTACAGAGCATGAGTTAGCTGGTGTTTTTCAGTGTGGCTGTTACACAACAACATGCTCAAATTAACACTGTCAGAGTTGATTTCAACACTTTTATAGTGTCTATATGGGTCCACACCAGTAGGAGTTAATTTAACTCTTTTTGGAGAGTTGGTACTTTAACTCTGATTTAGTGTCAAAAATTAACTCTTCTGGAGTTAAAAATGTAACTCCAGAGTTAAGAGTTACAATATTAACTCTAACACCGGTGTTAAATTGTCAACTCCAGAGTTAAGAGTTACTACATTAACTCTAACACCGGTGTTAAATTGTCAACTCCACAAGAGTTGGTTTTTGACACCAAATCAGAGTTAAAGTACCAACTCTCCAAAAAGAGTTAAATTAACTCTTTCTGGTGTGGTCCCATATAGACACTTTAAAAGTGTTGAAATCAACTCTGACGGTGTTAATTTGAGCATGCTGAATTTGCTGTGTAGCTGCTTTGGACTGGTTACCGGTGAAATGTTGTATCCTCCACAAGATTTTGGTCTTTGTTTTTAACTCTTTGTCAGGAACTGCCCCACCATATTTAACTTCATTGCTGACCCGTTATGTTCCCTCAAGATCGCTACGTTCGGGTCAGAGTGACCTCCTAGTGGTACCGCGGTCAAAGCGCATGTCCAGAGGTGATCGTGCTTTTTCGGTTTTGGGTCCTCGGCTTTGGAACCAATTTCCACTAGAAATAAGAAAGTCCACATCGTTGCCCACTTTTAAAGCCAAGCTTAAGGTTCACCTTAGATCTATTTCTTAGTTTTTTACTTGTGCTTTAATTTTTTGATCATTGTTTTTTATTGTTTTTAACTCTTTTATCTTTGAATGTTTTATTTTTTCTTGGAATGTTCTATTTTTGTATTTTATTGCACAGTTGTTTTATTGTGTCTTAGTTGTTTTTAAATTATGTTCAGCACCTCGGGCCCCCTTGATTGGGGGTAGGAAGGGGCTTTACAAATAAATTGAAATTGGAAAATTGAAAATCACTGGCAAAAATAGGACAGACCTAAAAGTACAATACTATTTTAAGTACATTAGGTATTCCATGGGTTTTCGTCCTTATCTTGTACACAGAATAGCAGTTTTTGGTTTTTACCTTGTTTGCTAACAGTTTCGGCGAACCACAGTCGCCATCTTCAGAGCTTCTCCAGGTGTTGGCGGCGGAAAAACAACGGAAGTGAAAAACACAGAAAGAACAGAACAAAGGGTACATTTGGTATTGTCTTTAAAATAATAATAATAGTAATAATCTTCATAATGGGTGGATAAAAAGTGTGTACAGTTTAATTTGATTTAGCAGCATTAGACCAAAATAAAGGCAAAAACACACATTTCCGATTTCTGATCACTCATTTGATTGTAGTTTTAGTTGTTTGGAGCACATAAAAAAGGGTTTGCATGGTCTTGTAGCCAAGGTTCTGGTAGTCAAGGTTTTTTTTAGAGATGCAGCTTGAAGATATTTGATATTTAGGGCATGTATCTTGCTGCTAAACTTCAATGTCCCCCAATTAGCCTTTTTTAGCCAATCTGCCGATTCAGTATTTGATCCACTTATTGTTGGACTTAGCAACAGTAACTAAGGGGGGCGGTGCTCGGCGAAAGGCTAATTGGGAGTTAAATGCGTTAAATTTCCTTTACGTGTTATTTTTTTTCTAATTAATCATAATTAACGCATTAAATGCCCACCCCTAAAAATGGCATATTTCAGTCACACCCCCCCCCCCCCATGTTC